>JAHBCN010002998.1:0-81498 GCA_019359885.1 Listronotus oregonensis | reverse complement strand
GGCTAGTTCAATACCAATGGAACGATGGCGGGCTCCAACAGTCTTAGCGTGGTTGGGGTGGCCCTTGGAATGCCACAGTATGGCCAAGGTGTGCCAAGAATTTTAAAAAAAGTGGAAAGGTAATGTAAAATATTATTATTCTTAGCTAAATTATTGTTTTTTTAAAAAAAACTTGTAATTTACGGGAATAAATTTAAAATCTATTTTAGTTCCTAGGGCCCGTTAATAAAATTATGATTACTTATTGACTACCCTTTTTTAAAAAGGGTTTAAATTAAATTTTTTTAACTTACATCTGAAAAAAATGTAAAGTTATGATTTTTAAAAAAATAATTTAAAAATTGTTTTTTCCCTATTTTACCTAAGGCATCATTTTGTTAAAAAATAAATATTTTACAAAGCTATCAAAACATATTAATACCTACTTATTGCCCAAATAACCCATTTTCTCCGAGTACATTTAGAAAAACTTATTTTTTTAAAAATATTAACATGGTATGATATACATATTTATATTTTATCGTACAAATAAATTAAAATTTTCTATATATGATATACATATTACAATTTAAAAATTTTAAAAAAAGTGTTATTAAATATGAAGTTAATTACACTATTTTCTAAATAATGGATTTATATAAACGCACTTATTTTCTTCATGATTTATAATACATGGGTTAAAATATAAATTTTTTATTTGCATGATTTATTTTTTTTTGACACTCTTATGTACCGTGTAGGTTTAAAATAATTTTTTAAAAAAATAAGACCTTAATAAGAAATGACAATTGGCGATTTAGTTACCTAAATTCTTAGACTTTTAGACAGACAGTCTGCCCCAAATTGGCTCATTGGGAAACCCGACTAGCATTATTCGCAAATCCTTATAGATTGGTCGTTTGAACGGGCAGGTCCTTCTGGAACTGAGCGACCTTGAACTGGAATGTGGTCCCCGGCATCACTCATCCCATGCACGGAAGAAGCTGCGACTGGCGATCGAGGAGCATCGCCATCCTGCTCTGGGAAAGGGATCCGTGCATCGCCCAACTGGGGCACACTTGGGTTTCCAGCGAGTGGTTACCGGATTTTTGGGGTTGGCTCAGGTAAGTGAAATATAAATGTTTTTATATATATATATATATATATATATATATATATATATATATATATATATATATATATATATATATATATATATATATATATATATATATATATATATATATATATATTTTATATTTTTTTTTTTTGGGATTCTTTTTTTTTGGGTTTTGCAGTCCTTCCAATTACAATGGAAAAAAAAAAAAGTGTTTTTAGAAAAAAGTATTTTTTTTAAATTTTTTTGACGTTTCGGCCCGGGAAAATTCCCCAACCTTTTTTAAAAAGTTGTAGTATTTGTCTGCAACAATTTTTTTTTTAATTACTCTTTAAGTTTACATAAAATCCCCTAAGCTTACCTTATAATTAACATTTACTTTTTACGTACAGGTATATACATCAATAAAAACAATTTCATTTTGAACACATATAAATAAACTAACGAAAACAGATACACGCACGAGCCGAGGAACACGTCACATTTTTAAAATTTGGTTTGTATACTGATCTTACTTTGGCAGGAATGCATTATTTTTTTTTTGGAAAAAACTGATGTTAAGTTTTTTTTTTAGAGGGTTTTAAATTTTCCCTTTTTTCTATTTTAAATTTTTTGTTTAATTAGATTAAACTTTTATTTAATTATGGGGCTAAAAATTTTATTAAGTTGTCTAGTGTCAGTTTTCAGATTTATTGTGTTTTTTTTTTTTGAATTTCAATGATTGAAATTCAAAAAATCAAAATGTCAGAAAATGGCTCAAATATTCCTAAAACCTTTTTTTTTAACATATTTTTTAAAAGGCCACCTATTCTCTATGAATTATTCACAATGATTCTTTTTTTAAGACTCGAACACGGGAGGGTTGTACCGAGTGTACAAAAGCAGACAGAAAATAGGTGTACATCCAGTCTTTGAAGTACCTCTATGACACCTAAAAAAGGCTTATTGTAAAATCATTTTTTGTATCACAATTAATATATGGGAAAAAGTAAACAGATTTGTTTTTCTTTGTTACCTTGGTTTCAAAGTTAGGGTCGTTCAGTATTGTATTTTTATAATCTTTTAATTTCCTTGGATATAGTGTGACTCTTAACCCACAATTGATGTATATTTTTACAGTATTCTGATATTTTTTGCATAAAATAGGGTTTGATGCAAAATGCTGGAAACCTTAGTAAAAAAATTTGGGAAAAAAATACGGGGTAAACGAAAATTTCATCAAGCATCTAAAATTATGGTTTTCCCCTTTTTAAATTTTTGGTACGACGGGTTTTTCTTTACGAAACATCGTTGAAAACATGGCCCTACCCTTTTAGTATGGACCAATCAAAGATTTATACGAGGGGCCCCGACTTGACTTAGGAGGTACGCTGACAACCAAAAAAGGTATGACGTAGGGTACGTTGTGACAATGACAGTATAAAGTTTCAAACAACATTTTTACAGATGCGGGTCCATGGCGGTCTTGTTGTTCTGGAACCATTTTTTAACGGAGACACTAGGGCGACAGCTGGGGGTTTTCCCCGCCAGTAAAAAACATCATCAGGCGCCATCTTCTGCGGAACTCAAGCTCTGTTTTGCCAGCCAGGTATGTGTCTTCCCAAATGGATGAGCTCGGGCCCGAGGCGCCAAGTCATCCCCAAACAAATGAAAACTCAATAAATAATTTCTAGGACCAGTTGTTTCAGCAGCGGTTAAATTTTTTTAATGAAATTTTGCGAAGTAGGATTTTTTTAATGGTAGTTAAACAATGATTTAATCTTTGGTGTTGTCATTGACATTACAAATATTTTTCATTGTTTAATTAACTTCTGAAACCCCAACAAAAAGAATAAATTTTTTGTTAAATGCCTTTGGTTTTTGAACCTATCTCAAACTACGAAATCTTTCTAACAGTGGCGGCTCGTGAGTTACAAATATGGTTTGCACAGCGCAAACGTTAGTGATATACATTTAACAAACCAAATTAAAAATAACATAAATATAAACTTACACAGATTTGAGAAGCAAGTGAAAAACAGTTTATCAAGTAAATGTCACAAAGAATGTCCCCGAAGACTAAAGGTTTTTTTTTTATAAATTAATTTGATTCTTCTGTCCTTTTGGGAAAACTTGTCTGTAAACTTCTCTTGAAATTTAAAATTTACGTCTTTTCCTTTTCAATTGATAGCATTGATAGAGCCACTAGACGATCTGAGTCATGTTACGAAAAAAATTCTTGATTCGTTTTAAAGTAGAAAATGATCTTTCAGCCTCTGCAGTCGTCATTGGAATTGTTATAAAATTTCTAATATTCTTTTGGTTTCTTAAATGCCCCCTGAATATTTTCTTTTAAAAAATTTTTAAAAAACTTGCTCCCTTTTATGATCTACAGTCTGCTCTGGAATAAATTACTGATAATTCAGTTTTTAAACGTTCGTTCTTTATCTATGTCTGGATAAGCAGAACATGTTAAATTTAAAATTTCCTCGGGAAAATTATCAAAAAATTCCCCCAAAATTTATTAGAATAAAAAAAAGTAGCCGAATAAATGATTTTTAAATGCAAATCGATCTTTCGCACAGTTCAAAATTACATCGCAGATTTCTATGCGGCAATACGATGATAAATTTTCTGTCATTTCTACAATTTTTAGATGGGCTCGGTGGATAATAAAAAAACGGCTAACGACTTCAGGTACTGAGTTTCTTAGTGACATCACATTCTGCTCAAAGTCTAAATTTTTTTTTTTATTTCTACAGGGTCTGTTTGTATTTTTGTAGCTCGTTAAAAAAACATCTACATGAGGCTGACACGATGGAAAAAAATTAGCCAGAAAATAAAATTTTTATCTAAAAAATTCTTCTGATAGATGACGACACTCAAACAGTTTGTTAGTAAAAAAGTCTTCTATGTTCTCCATACATTCTATTAAAAATTCCCCATGTTCAAAACAAATTTAAAAGTGCGGATGTTAAAATTCCACCGGTTGGGCACCTGGGGAAATTTTTTTTGAACTAGTTTGGTCAGTACATCTACACGTTGTGGGGAAATTTTTAAAAAAAGCTGGTATTTCTTGCAAATTATCAAAAAAATCTTACTTGAGAATTTTGTGAAGCGCTTTGGACATTATTAAAAATTTAATTGTCGCATCGCGTGCAAAATGGGGGTATGGAAATTTTTCCTTAATCCTTGCCTGGACTCCTTGCCTTCCCCCCATTACGGCTGCGCCATCGTAGTTTTTAGCAATTAGTTTTTGGTTGATTTTGTGTCTGGTAATATTTCTTTAAAACTTGTAAAATATCTTGCGTGAGGGGCTCTGCATTAACACCAATAGGGTTTAGATAGGTCCAGAAACGTTCTATGGTTCGCCATTTCGGAAAACCTAAGTATTACTACTAACTGCGTCTTTGCGGACACATCAGTTGTTTCGTCTACAATTTTCCCCGTTTTGGGTTTACAATTTCTTCCAAAAATTTTCTCCTGGCATCCTAAATAAGTCCCAAAAAGTCATTTTTTAATTTCTTTTGAAATCCCCTTTTAAAAACTGTCGACTTTTCTAAATGTTCCTCCAAAGTTTTGTCAAGCTCTGCACTAAAGTTAATAAGGCCACGAAAAATTCCCGGGTTTTTCCCAGTCCTCGTCTCGTCATGTCCTCAGTGCCAATTCAAATATTCCACAAAATTTAACGCAATCAATAATTTTAGACAAAACATACCGATTTTTGTCCCCCTTTTAAATTTTTGAATTTTACCCCTAAAGAATCTAGTTGTTCCCTTATATTTACGGTGCCTAATAAAACTTCCCTTAATTAGAAATGGTGTGGCACGTTTCATTTTCTTTATTTTTTGACTCAAATGATTTAAATCTGTCCTCAATTTGGGGCGATTTTTCTCCCCCAAAAAATAAAAAGGAAAACGGGTTTTTTTTATCCAGAAACCCAAACGTTTCTTGAGTACACTTCGGATTAAATTGTCTTTTGTACTGTTTACCCGCGAGCCTTCTTTTTCGATAAAGGACGTCCACCTTGCTTTAATTTAATTTTTTTTTTTCGTAGGTGTACTTTATAAACCTTTTAACATTTAATAAATTATCGATAAAATTCCCTCTCTAATATGAATATTAAACAAGGAAAAAAAAAAATCGCTTATAACAGTACGCGAAATTTTAGATTTTTTTACGAAAACGCGGTACCGATAACTGCTCGAAAAACTCGTCAAAACCTAATCACTATTTTCAGCACTGCGTAAAATCAGAACATATTCCCGTTAAAACAACGGTATTAAAATCAAAGGCGCGGGGGGTCGCGACGACGACGAGGGCAAATTGAGCACAGAACCCATGGTGTCCCCGCTAAATTTATATGGGCAAGCGCGTGGAATTGTTGTTGACTACGTCAGGCCACAATGTCGCGCAGTTCGTTCAATGTAACTTGTCTCGGGGGTTTGTTCAAGTTACTTGTCCGTTTTTTTTTAATTAAAACCCTCAGAACATTTATTTATTTTAGATTTAAGGCTTATTTTCTATTTTTGGTGGTTCTGCAGCTCTGCAGCCCCTTATGTACCAGCCGCCACTGCTTTCTAACCAATGGTGCACTTGTTTGGATTCCGCTGTAATTTAAATTTTTTGTAAATTATTTCTTGTCGTAAAATATACAAATATTACATCGGAAATTTGCCTGCGAATTTGATTTTAATTAAACTGCAATAAGTTCATAATTTTTTCATTATTTATCACGTATTCACCCCTCGTTTGGAAATTTTTTATATCCAAATATAAAGGGTATAAAATGCAGTTTTCGGGAAATTTTTGGATAATCGGGGGAAACATGTTAAGACGGAATAACTATTTAATTTTTTTCCCCTATTTTTAAAAGTGGCGAAGAGTAATATTTTTTTGTTAAGCTAAACATTATTTAGAGCACGTAAAGCCAATTGTTTTCCACAGTAATTACATTTAGAAAACACTTTTTTCAACTTCCGGAAACCCATTTTATTAAGTCAAAAAATTCTGCTTTTTTGGTAAATTTTTTAAATTAAAATAAACTGACTAGATCTAAATCTTTTTTACGTAACATGTGACCTGCATGTTTTAAAAGAACTATAACACATAGATTTTTAAACCTCCGAGATGTTGGTTCACAAGTTTATTTTGATTTTAAGATCATTGCTGCTCAAGTGCTGTGCCACAAAGCTGCCATTTTTTAGTATTTCTGCTTCTCTCAAACGGATTGGGTCCCAATCAATGAAAATCACTTTAAGTAGTCTTGCAGAGACAAAAAGAATCGTTTTAAATAAACAGTTTAAAAAAAAGTCTTTTAAAATGCGTTGTCGTTTTTTTTAATCAGTGTTTTTAAAAATTGGTCCTTACCTAGGAGAATTCTATCGTTGCCTGCGTTTTATTATGGTTTTCAACATTTATTGACTTTTTTTTTAAAAAATGCTTGTTTTTATACTTCCATTGACCAAATAAATTAAAAAATTTAATTATTTAAGGCTATGGTGCGGTTGCCTTTTCTGCTAAACCATTGCAGTCAAAACATTAAAAAAAAAGGAAAAATATTGTTTTTATCTAATAACCCAAAAAACCATGCTCTTTTTTTAATCACATACTCTAAAAGCATTGACATACCATGATTAGTGAAAATACAAATGTACACCGCTTTTCTTGACTCTTTTAACAATTTTTTTTATTACTATTCGTACCATATACATACACTCCATGTACCATATACATCTCACTTTTAAGATATTAATTAGACAAGTTGAATACCAATGGCAAATTTGTTTATAGATGGAGAAATGTTCAGCGATTGCAATGTTTTTTTTTTATTATTTAGAAAGAAATTAACACCCTGTATCCATACATTTTTAGAACTATGTTTATCATTTTTTTTTTATAAAATGACCTGAGAAAACATCCTCTTGAATATTTCAGCGTCTGTTTTAAACATAAATTTTTAACCAGTGGCTGCTCTTAAATTTATTAAATAAGGATTAATGCATAAAATACTTTGGAAGTTTATAACGTGAAATAAATACGGTTAATTAAAGACATTTTTTTTGGGCCACTGACTTTGTCAAAAAAAGGAAAGAAGAAATTACAGGGTTAAAGGAGTTTTATTGTTTCTTACGGTAAATTTATCCTAAAATATGGAAAAACCCCGGAGTGCTACACACTTATTTTTTTAATTTTAGCTCAAATTCTATGCACTTTTTGTACACTTAAATTAACAAAAAAGTTGTTCAAAATTAAATTGCCTATTAAAATATTACATATCATATTTAAGCCAATTATTTTTTTTTTGACTTTCATATATTTACAAAACCAAGCAAAAAGAAACCAAAAAATAAATTTAATACATTTTGAACTATAAGTTTTTTGCACGTAAATTAAAGTTTAGGTATTGCTTCACGAAACGACAACTATTGTTTTGTTCTTTAAAAGGGTTTTTGGTAACGGTTTTCAGAATGTGTAGTAACCGAGATATGATTTTTCAAAGTTGGCTACTCTCATTGTTTTTTTTCTAATTTTTAAGGGTTTTTTTAACTGTCTTATAACTTTTTACCCTGTGGATTTTGGTATGGACAATAAAGAAAAAAAGGTTTGTTTTAGGACCATTAAAACGGTGCCTAGGCACCGTATGTAGGATTAAAAGTAACCAAAATATGACATTTTAAATTGAGGAAGTAGTCCATATTCTGTAGTGTTGTATAAAATGAAATAAAACCCTGTCACAAACACAAATTTACCCCTATCTGAAAAATACACCCCTTTAAGTGGTAGCACTCAGCGGTTTTTTTATATTTTAGGAACAATTAAACGTATGAAACAAAAAACCTCCTTTAAAGTTGTGGTTCCTAGTATATACTCAAGAGAATATTTACTTTGAATACATGCTAAAACCCTTTATTTTTTTGCTAAAAGTTACGCAACTTTTAGTCCAATGCTAGATTTTCTTTTTAATTAAAAAGATTTTTCCATTTAAGAAAAAAAAATTCGTGTAATAATCATAGCTATGTTTTAAAAAGACAATAAAATAAGGGTTACTTACATTACCAGCCACTGCTAAATATGAATTTAAAGCATCATATACAACGAAGATTGATCTGCTCAATTATTAGCGATTGCTAATATAAAGTAGAATAAAAGATAGAGTATAGTAATTTACTAACTAGAAAAAAAACTTTATAATACATATTGTAAATTAAAATCAATAGTAAATTTTTGCTACTAAAATAGAGATAACATAATTCAAAAAAAATATTTCGTCTCCTTTTATAATTCTTAAAGCGTAAATGTTTTAAAAAAGGTAACTAACCATTAGTAAAGATTTTGACAGAGTTTTTCTCCCAATCCTTTTTTAATAGCGTTTTAATATACAATTGTTTAGCTTCGTTAGGATTTTTTAAGTTTAAAGTTATATAAGAGGTAGGTTTAAAAAGTCCGTGCAAAAATAAAAACGACTTACTTGTATGGGGTAAACCTTTTTATTTTTCTACATAGTCTCCTTTAAGGCTTATACACTTCGTCCAACGATGTTCCAGTTTGTTAATCCCTTCCAAATAATAGGATTTGTCCAAGTCTGCAAAATATCGATTAGTGTCTGCAATCACTTCCTCGTTTAAATAGAATCTTTGTTCCGCCAGCCATTTCTTCAAATTGGGGAACAAATAGTAGTCCTAGGGAACCAAGTCTCGAGAATAGGGGGGATATGAAACAAGTTGAAATCCTATTTACATTAATTTTGCGACCACAACTGCTGAGGTGTGTGCTGGTGCGTTGTCGTGATGGAAAAGGACTTTTCCTTGGGCGTTTTCTTGCAGCTCGGTTTTCAAACGGTCCGATAATGATGAATAATATGCACCTGTAATAGTTTTACCCTTTTCCAAAAGTCGATGAGGATTATCCCCTGCGAATCCCAAAAGACAGTCGCCATAACCTTCCGGCCGAAGGAACGATCTTCGCCTTTTTGGTGCATTGCTTAGATTGTTGTTTGGTCTCAAGAGTATAGTAATGAATCCATGTTTTATCCACAGTGACGAAACGACGCATAAAGTCCTCCTTTTGGGAAAAGCTGCAAACCATCCTTGCAACACTTCACACGATTCCGTTTTTGGTCAAGCGTGAGCAATCGTGGCACCCATCTTGTCTGATAGCTTTCTCATGTCCAAATGTTCATGTAAAATATTATGGGACCCATTTAGTCAGATGCCCACAGCACTAGCAAAAACTCACGTACCTTAATTCTTCTGTCATCCATCACCATATCATGGATTTAATCAATGATTTCTGGGGTCATGACCTCACAGGCCAGTCCGAAAGTTTTGAAACCACTTGTAAACTGTTCCATTTGAAGGTGCAGAGTCATCATAATGTTAATCAATCTTTCTTTAGTCTCTTGAGGCGTTTTAACTTTCATAAAGTAATATTTAATCACATACGAAATTTTTTTTCGTCCATTTCTTGAAAATCACTGACTTCCTTGATTCACACGAATGCCAAACACAAAGAAATAGACCAATATGGCTGACACTTGCTGTGCGTTCATTCAACAGATGCTACTAACTAAACATGACCTCGAAAGCGCCGATGGTGCCATCTCTCGGGCTTTGCATGGATTTTTCAAACCATCCTCGTATTGATCTTTAAAATTATGTTACATGACATCGAAAAGTAAACAAATTCCAAAATTGGGAGAAAAAATTTACAAAATAAGTACTCTTTGGGTCGGCACATGCAAGAAGGAGCCCTTTGGTTAGGTCTCAGGGCAAAAATTAGTAATTAGTCAGAATCAACTGATCTTTACCTTTTAAAAAAATTTAAATTTTATTCGTGTCTTTATTCATATAGATATTATAGAAAAGCTAGAAACCATTGTTAAGGGTTCGCTAAGGTTGTTACATTAAAAAATTGATATTTTCCTGCAAAGACTGTCGATAAACTCAATAAATGTTGAAACCATTACTTTTAATAATTTACTATATAAATGTGCAATATATTACGTTTTTAATTTTTACGTTATATAAAAAATCAAAATATTCTTTAATCTTACTAGTAAGTATATATAATTTATGATTATAGTTAAACAATAAAGGTTGTGAAATGGAATGATATTTCATTTCCTTATTAATATTCCTTTTACGACAAGAAAGTATTTATAAGCAGACTCTTCTGCTTTGATCTAAAGAAATATTTTTATAATTATTATTCAAGTTGCAAACTTTGTAAACGAGAATATTTAAGCAGGTCTGTTTAATAATTTTTAACGATTTAAAATCGTAAAGGCATAAACAGAAAGCTAATTGTAAAAAAGCTTAGGAAAAAATCCCAAACATACACAAATGTTATTTAAAAAGAAGAAAATTAGGATAAAAGAAAATTTTTAAAAAAGTTTTTATTAAAAACCCATAGAATAACAAAAAAAAATACAAAATAGTATTCAAAGGAAACACTTATTGAAATAATTTGTGCAACTCTACAAAATATTGCTTAAATTAAAACTTTTGTTTTAGCCCCAGTAAATATACATTTTAAATTCCCAAAAGATATACCTTCCATAAAATTTCCTTTATTCTGCATTTTTTTACATACCCTAAAAAATTTTAAATAGTTTATCTCGTGTTTATTTTTAAGTGGGGAGGTGGGTAAAGCACAAATAAGGTTTTTATAAAAATCTGTTGGTCAAATTTTTTAAAAGCATTACTATCCATTGTATTTATTTACTGGGCTTTTTCTAAAATGTTTTTTTATTAAAAAAATTATCGCGTAGGAGTTAAAATTATCAGCTTTACATTCGTTTTTAAATTAATTTAATTTATTTTATTACGTTTTTATTTAATGTTTATATACAGGAGGCCTAGAAAATGTGGGCAACCCGGAATCTAAAGAAAACCCAAAAATATTACGATATTTTCCACAAACTTTTTCAAGACCTCCCCACGGAGATAGTAGCTACAACGACGCCTCTAGAAATGGTTTTTGTTTAAAATAACTTTAAAATATAAGAGAGTAATTTAATATTTTTAATATAATGATTATTAATAAGTCTTCTTAAAATAAACCCATTAAATCACATTTGGTTTTTTTAAAAGTACGGAAGACTAAGTTTCTGAAAAATACATAAATTTTACCCGTATGATAAAGGTTAAAAATATTATTTTGATATTTCAACTCTTAAACTAAAAAAGCTTTTTTCTGATTAACACAATAAATCAACTGTTTACGAGAAAAAAATATTAGTTTGATTTTACATTTAAGGGGTGTTTGATTGTACGCACATTTGAAGGTACTACATTTTAAGAAGAAAACTTCATATAAACGGATTCTTAAACGTTTTAATCTTTTAGATACAGGGTAAATTTTAAAATAAATCATTTATTATTAATTTCTTGTATACTATTTTAGATATTTAACGAAATTGGCATACCGGAGGTATCAAGATTTATTTTTTTAGGTGTACCGCATTTCTTATTATTTAAAAATGGCAGGTCAAATTCTGAGAACGCCACTGGTAAAAAAAAAAAAATATGGTAAAACTAAAAATACGTCTTAAAACATTGTACATTTATGGCAAATTTTATTAAAATATCTAAAGTGGTATTACCAATATTAATAATAAATTATTTATTTGAAATAATTTGACCACCCTGCATTTCAAAAGTTAAGACATTTAGGATATACATATGATGTTTTTTTTAAAAAGAACCCAAAAATTGCCTCCTTAAATATTGACGTACAATTAGAAAAAAACCCTGTATAATGTAAAAAAAACCAAACAAAATAATTTATTTTCGTTAAAAAAATTGATTTTATCGATGTCAATCCAGAGTATTAGTTTAAGGTTAAAGTATCCAAAAATAATATTGTTGAGCCTTTAACAAAAGGGTGTTAAAAAATTGCTATTATTATGTCAGAGCTAACCGGGCCCTGGCAAATATGGTTTAATTGGGTTTATTTTAAGAAAACTTATCTAGTAACCATCAATTAAAAAATAATTAAAATTTCGCCTTTTTGTTTTTTAAAAATTATTTAAAAACGATTTCCAGAGGCGTCCGTTATGTACCTGTATCTCCGTAGGGGAAAGGGTCGTAGGAAAAAAAATTATAGGAACTTGTCATATATTTTAAGGTTTTCTATTAGATTTCCCAGGATTGCCATATTCTGAGACACCCCGTATAAAATTCATATTTTTAACCTTTTTAATAGGTAAACATAATTAAAGATTATAAGGGGGGTAAATAAAGGATCGGAATTTTTTAAAAGTTGATTCCTTAGTTAAAAATAATATATTTTTTCCATAACTTTTTTTTACAAATATTGGTTTTCATGAAAGAGGAGTTAAAAAAGAGCCGGCTCCCAAAGATCTTACGGTCCGGTGGAAGTGTAGTAGGTACTTAAAGTTAACCAACGGGTTTTTAAACGCAGATCAAAGGGGCCCGTTTAAGTTGTTTAGAAAGAAAAATTTTAAATATCCAAAAAGGGGGGTGATTTTTAAACCCACATAAAATATCAATCATTGTTATTAATTACCCACCTAATAAGTAGGTTTATTAAACTTTTTTTATTGGTTGCTGGTAAAGAAACCACCCACGGGATTGCTATTTGATTATACATTCAAAACTTCATTATTTTTTAAACATTTTTAGGACAAAAAATTGGGGATGCTTTGTGTCTTTAATTAAATTTGAGAAATAAGAATACATTAAATATAAACTAGGCTTGTTAAAGGTTTTTTTTAAACAGGAATATATAATTCTTTTTCCATATAAAGGGGATGATACGAAGCTATTCATTGACATGTCTGAATGCTGCTTGAATAAGCAATGTTCCCGCTTTTGTAATAATTTGTTATTTGAAGTGTTTTTTAAAAAAAACCCAACCAGAACTAACAAACAACAACTTTTCAAACTATGATCTAGTTCTGTATTTCCGGTTAGGTTTTCCTCGTTAAATTGAAAATTTTTTTTTTTATTATAAATGCGCCGTTCTGGTCGGTCATGATTAGTGCTGGTTAGTTAAAGCGCTTTTTATTTTCACTAATTATATTTGTAACTGGCTTGAAATTCAAATATTTTTGATTTAATGAAAATTATCCTTATGGTAAGCAAATTTTTTTATTATAAATTAATAATATTTGAAGAGGCATGAATTTTTACATGTAAATCGTAAATAGTTAAAAAAAAATGTCAAATAATGACCAATTTTTAGAATTTTTATTGCGCTTTTTTGGGGAAAACTACATCATCCGCATTTTTCGCCTTAAATAATAATACTTAAAGAATATTTACATTGCAAATTTAAAATCGTCCAATTCCGTGGTGATTTTTTTTACAGACCCAAAAAAGTAATATGAAGTAAAGTTATTTTGGGGGTTTTAGTAGCATTTTACGTAAATTTAATCCATTTCGCCTTTAAAAACTTTAATAATGATATTTTGGGAAAGAAATTTCCCCTTTCAACATTTTAGTTTTTCTTTTCCCACAAGTACATGTTGGAAATTATTGTGACATAAAGCCATTGCACTAGTATTATGGCAGCAGCTCTTTAAAAAAGTTTAAATTTTGACATTTCTTTGGGGAAATAAAAAACTATCTGAACATCACTACCAATACTGCAGAAAAGGTAGATATTGTCGAACCATTTTCGTGGTTCGTTTTTTTTTTGGATTTTTTGTTTCTTTCAGAGATGTAGTGGTGTAACATAATTATGATATTTCATCAAACGCAAATAAATCTTTATAGCCAGTAATTTAGATATCATATTATGTCGTTCCTGTTCCTGGCAGCTTTTTTACTTTTTGATAGGTAGCTTTTTTTAAACCTAAAAAAAATTTAGTACTATGTAAAAAAAAAATCCCCAAACAGATTTATAAGGATAAAATTGAAATTCGTATTTTTTTTCAGACAAAATATAAAAACCCAAAATAAAGGTAAACAACTATAGTATATGAAGGTACCTTTTAATATTTAAATTACTTCTTTAAACAGATTTTTTATATAACTTTTCTTTTTATTTTTACTATTGCTGCAAAAAAACATTTTTCTTATATTAAACTATCGCATTTAAGTTAGTGTCACAATAATTTGAAGGACCGGGCGGCGCCACTGTCTGGGTTGCAAATTATGATAATAGTTTTGAGAATCTGTAAGTTTTACGACAGTCTTTTTTGATATTTTATTTTTAAATTTTGCATTTAAAATATCATCTTTTTTTACAGATTTTTTTGTAGATTGTCCTGCCTTTTTTCAGCACTTAATAGTAATGATAACAACCCTTGTATTCGGTCAAACGCCAACCTTTTTTGGCCCACGGACAAAAATATAGATTTTTGTTTTTTTTTATGGAATTTTTTTTGCGGATCGAAAATTTCCGGGACAGTAAAATTTCTCCGCGGACCACTTTTTTGATGGTGGTCGCCCGACCAGCGGTTGAGAATAGCTGCCCGGTCTTTTTAAAACAGATTTGTATCCATCATACACAATTTTCTACAAATAATTCGCTTCATTGTTTTAAAATTTTTTTTAAATGTAATAACTCTAAATTTCGACAACCACCACTACTAATGTATACTTTTTTCACCCCACGCTATCCGCATGCGGGGCTATTGGGTCCCGATAATACTTTTTTACGTCTGAAAAAAAACGTTTCTGCCAAACGATACGTCTAGGGAAAATTTTTTTTTTTTTAAAACTTTTGTTATTATTTGGCTATATTTTCTTCGGCATGTATGAAAATATTTTCAAAAATAAAAAGTTTATCGATTGGTGAAAATTTCAATACCAAAAATATTTATTTTTAGTTTATATGATTTTAGAGGAATGAAAGTGCGAATTGTGCCCAAACTGTTTATAAGGTTAACAGCGCTACAGTGTGGGCTTTAATTTGACACAAAAAATTTCGGTATTTTTGATAGTTTTAAATTTTGGGGTGGAAACAAAAAAAATCAATTTTTTACAAGTTAAAAAATCAATTTTTATTAATTTAAAAAGTTCGAGACCACAAAAATGTCGTAAAATACGATTTCATGTGCCCGAATACTCAAAGAAACCAACAGGTTTGATCGGGTTCTACGCCAAAAAAAAAAAACGACACGATAGACTTACGGAATCGCCCCAATTAGTATTAATAAAAGTCTCAATAATAAGAAAATAAGGGAAGATATCGAGAAAACCCTAAAGACCCATTTTGTTAAAATAAATTAAATTTAAAAAAATGATCAAAAAAAAAATTACCAGTAGCGTACAACATGTTTTTTATAAACTAGGTATTATCTGTACGCACGCCACTAAGTTTGTGTCGAAAGCACTAAGACACTATAAAATTAATATCTGGCTAAAATTTCGTTTTATAATCTTCTAGAGTTCAAAAATTATTAAACCAAAACGATTGTTTTAAAACTTTTTAACACCCTCTATCTTAAAAATCAATACTTGCAGCAAAACTTTACATAATAAATATTATTTTTTACTAAGACATCCACAACCTTTATGTAACTTCCTGTACTTAAACAATAAAATCTGTAAAAACGAATGATAATTTTCTTATCAAGAATTCTCTTATGCTAAAATTGTTTTATGAACTGCTCTTTTAATGTCAAGAGAATAAAATAATGCCTTAATTAATAATTATTGAAATCTTAAACTTTTAAAAAGAGAATATTTAAGCAGGTCTGCTTAATGAAGTTCAACAATTTCAAATTTTTGGGGGTTTAAAAACAAAATAAACCTTAAAAGAGGTTTTTAAAAATATATTAAAAAAACTAATAAAAATTACAAAATGACATCTAAAAATTAATTAAAATTAGGTAGAAGTAGCGGAATTAAAAAAATTAATATGAAATAAAGCTAATTTGTTAAATCATAATTTAAATTTTCAATATATTTAATTAAACTTTTTTACGTGAATTCTAAACAAAAATAATTGCGTACAAAATAGTTAGAAGAAACAAAAGTGTACGGGTTGTTCATAAATAAAAATTTAAATAAATATTTAACAAAAAGACTAAGAAAAATTTTAGCACACAGAAAGTTCTCTACACTGGTCTCCGTAAAATACCTGGGACTAAATTTTATGACAAACTCATGACTTCAGAAAATGTCAATTTGTTTAAATTAGTTATATCTGGTATTGCTTTGTTTCCCATGGCGATCTTCAAAAAAATTTTTTTTTGCAAAAGTCAGTTTCCGCCGGCTAGATTATGATCTTGTTTACGTATTTTCCGGTTATCCTATATATTTAAAAATACTTAACTTTATTCTTATCAATGCAAAAAATTTCGTGCAAATTTTTTGGAGACGTCACAATTGACGAAAACAATAATTGGCGATCGGTGCCAATCGGCCATATTCTAGAATAAATGTTCGATGGTACATGAGTTTTTAATTATTTAAAAAATTCCAAATAAACCTTTTTCAAAACAAATAAATTCATTTAAGAGTTCAGTAAACTGGACGTAGACAGCAGATTTTTTCCGAAATAATCTGAGTTACTTTGATAATTAAAACGTCAGCTAGCCCGTTTATGTGAGATGGCGGATGTAAAAATAATGAAACTCAAAAAAAATTTATTTTAATCTTTAGCAAAACCTGCCAATCGTACTGAGCCTAGGGTGACGACCGAGTCCTATTATGCAATATGAATTTAAGAAAATAGTGGTTATGGTTGGCAATAAATTGCACAACAATCAAGTTGACTATTTAAGACTAAATAAATACAACTTTGGGTTAAAAAGCATTTTTAGACTGTCAATCATAACCCTGCCAAATATTTTTTTAAAAAACGTATTTTTTTTTATATATATATATATATATATATATATATATATATATATATATATATATATATATATATATATATATATATATATATATATATATATATATATATATATATATATATATATATATATATATATATATATATATATATATATATATATATATATATATATATGTAGCTTATAGATTTTTAAGCGTCTTCTTATTTATACTACGCGGTCTAGAGGTCTCACCTAACGGAAAAAAAATTATCAAATTTTAAAAAATTCTTTTTATGGTATAACAGCTAAGCAAAATTTATGACTTATTATTACATTTTTACAATCAACTTTGTTGAAAATGTTTCAAATTGACCTTTAAATACTTATTAAAGATATTTGTATATGTGGACTTATAGTCTAGTCAACAAGTTAAAAAACATGGTAATTAGAGACAAAGTTCCAAAAATACGAGCAGAAGCTCACTGGTTTTGGAATGATGTGTGATAAAATGTATTTAAAATATTTTTCAGCACACGAAAAATTGCAAAAGTTATTAACAAATTGTGTTAAAAAAATACTTTTGTTTTTTTGATAACTCCAAAATTATTAGTAATTAAGACATTAAATAAAAGTTCTTTAAAGAAGAGGATATTTGCAATAAAAAAGTCTCAGTTTCCCCTTATTTATAATTTTAATTGTACACCGAAGATAGGGTTTAAAAGTAAAAGTACGCCACATATTTTTTTTTTGAATATTAAATATTAATTAAAAAATAGGGAAAAAATTGGGGTTTATTCTATATATTTTAAATAAATAAATTTCCGTTGAAAACATGTTCAAAAACATCATTTTTTAACAAGTAGGTCTATTTTGTAAACATTTTTTCCTCCGTCTTCATTGAAGACAATAAGAAACGTTTTAATAATTGTTTTATAAATTTTATATATATATATATATATATATATATATATATATATATATATATATATATATATATATATATATATATATATATATACAGTATGTCCATGGAAAAGGTGTTGAAGAGAAAAAATTTTTTTATTTTTGATTTTATCGAAAAAGCTACTCTGGATAAAAAATTTTGCTACTTTTTAGAGTAAGTTTGGGAAAAGGGAACATTTGACATATTTTATACGCGCTGTTCAGAAAATTGAAAAACTTAAAATGGTAAAAAGAGTAAAGTGCATTTTTTTGTGAAGATATGGAAATAAGTTCAGAAAAGTGGTTTAAAATTAAATAGTTCTAATACCAATTTTCAAGAAAATCGGCTACTTTTATTTATTTGTGATTAAATTAATTTTTAATACCAATTTAAATCTTTAATATTAATTTTATCATGCTGTTGAAGCTGGGGTTTTTGCGGCTAATAAATTATAAAGCGAATGTCAATACAGCTTGTCACTATCAACGCTACTAGTAAAAAAAAAGAGTTATTAATTTGAATTAGATAATATTAAAAAAATTTTTTTATCGCAAATTTAAAAGTAGGCCGATTTTTTGAAAATGATATTAGGAACTATTTTTACTTTTGAACAATTTTTTCTAGTAACTTATTTCATATCTTCTCAAATAAATGCACTTGACTCTTGAACCATTTAAAGTTTTTTAAATTTTCTGAATGCGTATAAAATTTGTTAAATGTTTTATCCCAATCTTACTCTAAGAAGTAGCAAAATTTTTTTAAGAGTAGCGTTTTTTGGATAAAATAAAAATAAAAGTTTATTTATTCAACACCTTTCCGTGGACGTAGGGATGTCCACGGAAAAGGGTTAATTAAAATTTTTTTTTATTTTTAATTTTATCGAAAAAAGTTTCCAATAAAAATGTTTGTTGTTTTAGAAAAGATTATAGAAACACATTTTTATAGACGCGGTTTTAGTTGAAAACTAAAAAGGATAAGATAAAAGTGCTTTATTTAAAAAAATGGGAAAAATTACAAAAAGGTTTGATTGTGGGAGTTCAAAAAATTTTCGAAAAAATCGGCTATTTTTGTGATTAAAATTTTAATCAATTAACTAATTCCAAATTTTTGTACTAGTAGGCGTTGATAGTTTTTTTAAATTTTTATTGATACTTTGCTTTTATAATTTATTAGCTGCATCGTATTTAGCTTTAAATGCTTACTTAAACAAAATTTAATAATAAATTGATATTAAAAATTTAAATCGATATTAAAAAAAAATTCAATCACAAAAAATAAAAGTAGGCAGATTTTTCAAATATTGGTATTAGAGACTATCTTTTAATTTTTAACAACTTTTCCTAGTAACTTATTTCCATATCTTTTTCAAATAAATGCACTTTACCTTGTACCATTTTAAGTTTTTTCAATTTTCTGAACACCGCGTATAAAAAATGTTAAATGTTTCCCCCTCCCAATCTTTTCTTTGAAGCAGCAACATTTTTTATCAAGAGAAGCTTTTTCGATAAAATCAAAAATAAAAGTTTTTTTTTCTTTAACACCTTTTTCCCTGGACATTTCTGTATATATATATATATATATACATATATATATATATATATATATATATATATATATATATATATATATATATATATATATATATATATATACAGATATACCCCGAATTAACACGTTTTTGAACTTGTTAACTAGACTTTTTTATAAGTGTTTGGTTAATAGTCTAGATATTTCAAGCCTGCAAAAGAAGAGATAATTTTATGTTTATTGTAAGTTGCATTTTTTGCCGGTGGACCACTTGGAATCCTCAGCAATTATAGGTGTAAAGCGAAAAGTATTGATAAATACCGCTTAAAAATCTAGTAAATATTTTATAATATTTTTACACTACTGGTGGAACACATGACCAAACATTCTATTTTTGTTGTTTTTGCAGGGCCTTTCCCTTTTTAATGTTAGTGAGCACCGTTTAGATAAATACATTTTTTTAAACTAAATATTTTCATGTTTATGCTTGTCAATGTTTTAATATTTTTTAGGGTACCCCCTGTTTAGGTGTATTTCTAATTTTAAGGAATGAATGAATATACGATTTCTTCTAGAGTGGTTATACAATTGTTCTGTTTATTTAACTGAGAAAGGAGAATAATCCATCGTAAATCAAAAAATATATTTACCTGCTATTCAATAATTCAAACAAGATATTTTTAAATTAAGAACATGCGTTGCCACTCTATGTAAGTTGCTTGAAGAAAATATAAAATCAAAAGTACATTTAATTGTTTTTAATTTAAATGGTATCTGGATCTGTAATCTAATTTTTCTTTGATATTTCTAAAGAATGCGATAATAAAGCATTTAGTATACAGGGTGTCCCACAATATGTGGGCAATTTCTCGGAATCTAATAGAAAACCAAAAAATATTGTGACAAGTGCCCAAAAAACTTCTTTCCCATGACCCTCCCCTACGGAGATACAGATGGGCGCCACAGAAAATCGTTTTTGTTTAAATAGCTTTTAAAATACTAGGTGTAATTTAATATATTTTTTAATATGATGGTTACTAGATAAGTCTTCTTAAAATGAACTTATTAAATAATATTTGGCTTATTTAGTTTGCAAGTGACGGACTAGCTCTGAGACAATAATATAATTTTTTTAACACCCTGTATGATAAAGGCTTAAAAAATTATTTTTGGATAGCTTTGATCTTAAATTAAAAAAAGGTATTCCTGATTGACATCGATAAAACCAACTGTTTACGAGAAATAAAATATCATAGTGGGTAATTTTTTTACATTATACGGAATGTTTGCTAATTGTACGTCAATATTAAGGGAAGCAATTTTTGTGTCCATTTTAGAAAGAAAACCTTATTGAATGTATGTCCTAAACGTCATAACTTTTGAGACACAGGGTGGTAAAATTTTCAAAAATTAATCATTTACTACTAATATCTGTAATACCACTTTAGATATTTTAATGAAATTTATAATAGACAAGAAGCATTTTTTAGTGTACCACATTTTTTTAAATTTCCACCAGTGGCCTTTGTACAGAATATAACCTGCCTATTTTGGAAAATAAAAAAAATGTGGTACACTAAAAAATGCTTTTTGATACATAGTACATGTACAGGGTTTTCCCGTATAATTGCGCACCCCTTTAAAATATTTATTTTTATAGATAGAAAAAAATAGTTTATATGAAAGTTGCATCCATGGCTAACTATGGCTTATAAGAACCGATTTTAAATTCAAATAACTGCAACTCGTTTATCCGAACCTAGATAAGTTATATATACATATATATATATATATATATATATATATATATATATATATATATATATATATATATATATATATATATATATATATATATATATATATATATATATATATATATATATATATATATATATATATATATATATATATATATATATATATATATATATATATATATATATATATATATAATATATATATATATATATATATATATATATATATATATATATATATATATATGAAACAAATACTCCCACCTTTTTTTTCTTGAATAAAAACATATAGCTTTCAAATTTTAGGATGCTATAATAATATAAGAGCGATTTTGCATATTATAACATGTTCCATCACTTCTTTAACCGGAAATGATCATCAACTTTGATTTTTCAATGGAATACTGCATATTTTTAAAATTTGATTCTACAAATATTTCTATATAAAATGTAATTATTCTATATCGGCTAGTTTCTGAGAAAATTGATTTTAGATGTCCAAACTACAGCATATTATGAAAATTTTTGGGAAAACAAACAAATGATAAAAATTAAATGTTTAATTTAATTTTTTCTGAAGACTTTCTTAGTATAAAAATTGGTTTACATGCTGGAAATTGACTTTTCCATAATACTTCAAAATTTTGGCAAACCCTGTATATTTTTTAAATTTAGATTCTACATGTTATTTCCCATATAAAATTTATAATTTTTTGTTAGTTTTTGAGAAAATGGCGATTGAAGATGTCCAAACGACCGCATATTATGCAGTTTTAGGGGAAACAAATAAACGTTAAAAACATTAAAATTTAACTCTAAATTATTTTTTAATTAGCTATTTAAATAAAAAACTAATATGAAAATAACAAAATTGCTCCAAAGAGACGCCTAAATTATTTTAGTCTTATTAATTTTCTAACATTTATAATCTATCTATAACTGCATAATGTGCGGTCGTTTGGACATCTTCAATCGCCATTTTCTCAAAAACTAACAAAGATAGGTATAGGATATTATACAGATTTTATATCAGGAATAACCTGTAGAATCTAAATTTAAAAAAATATACAGGGTGTTGCATTTAAATTTTTGAAGTAACATTATTGGAAAAGTCAATTTTCGCAGCACTTCCGGTAAAGCCGGAAGTAGTTTTATTGTGACCTCCACAGATAGAGTCTTCGGAAAAAATTAAATTAAACATAATAATTTTTTATATCATTTGTTTGTTTTCCCATAAAACTTCATAATATGCTGTAGTTTGGACATCTAAAATCGCAATTTTCTCAGAAACTAGCCGATATAGGTATAGGACATAATTTACATTTTATATCAGAAATGATTTGTAGAATCCAAATTTTAAAAAATATGCAGGGTATTCCATTGAAAAAATCAAAGTTGATGTCATTTCCGGTTAAACCGGAAGTGATGGAGACATGTTATAATATGCAAAATCAGCATCTTTTGATATATTATAGCATACTAAAATTTGAAAGCTATATGTTTTTATTCAAGAAAATAAAAGGCTGGGTAGTGATTTCGTTGTCACCTGGTTATATATATATATATATATATATATATATATATATATATATATATATATATATATATATATATATATATATATATATATATATATATATATATATATATATATATATATATAATATATATATATATATATATATATATATATATATATATATATATATATATATATATATATATATATATATATATATATATATATATATATATATATATATATATATATATATATATATATATATATATATATATATATATATATATATATATATATATATATATATATATATATCATATACAGGGTGTTCCATTTAAAATAACGAAGTTGATTGTGATTTGCTAATTTTCCGATCATCATTTGTTTTTCTATCTTACACCATGAAAATCTTCATGAAAAATCCCACAACTTTCATATAAACTATTTTTTTCTATCTATAAAAATAAAGATTTTAAAGGGGTGCGCAATTATACGGGAAAACCCTGTACGACAAATTTCATTAAAATATCTAAAATGGTATTACAGATATTAATAATAAATTATTTATTTTTGAAAATTTTACCACCCTGTACCTCAAAAATTAAGACGTTTAGGACATACGTTCATATAAAGTTTTCTTCTAAAAAGGGACCCAAAAATTGCCGCCTTAAATATTGAAAACACCCTGTACAATGTAAAAAAAATACCAATCAAGATATTTGATTTCTAGTAACCAGTTGATTTTATCGAGGTCAATCAAGAATACCTATTTTTTTAGTTTAAAGTTAGAGCTATCCAAAAATAATATTGTTAAGCCTTTATCATACAGGGTGTTAAAAAAATTGCTATTATTGTGTCAGAGCTAGTTCGTCCGTGGCAAACTAAATAAGCCAAATATGATTTGATGGGTTCATTTTAAAAGGACCTATGTAGTAACCATCATATTAAAAAAATGTTAAATTACGCCTAGTACTTTAAAAGTCATTTAAAAAAAAAACGATTTTCAGGGGCGTCCGTTATGTACCTGTATCTTTGTAGGGAAGGCTCGTAAGAAAAAAGTTTATGGGAACTTGTCATAATATTTTTAGGTTTTCTATTAGATTCCAAGTGATTACCTACATATTCTGGGACACCCTGTATATTATTTACCTATTTTTGTTGGGTATATTTATTAATCTGATTCTTAATGAACCTTATTCTATACAATATACAGAAGGGCGTTTTTTTTGTCTTCTCTGATCTCTAAACCTTAGAAAAATAAGTCTTATGCCTTGATGAGACGAGACAAGAAAACAATAATCTTCCGTCTCGTCGGCATCACTAAATTTCTGCATCTTTATATATGGTAAAATATTGTCTTCAAGTAACACATGAAGCATGAATTGATCAAGGGCATAGCTAGAATTTTTGGTAAAGAAAATTTTTATTTTGAAATTTGCGAAAAAAAGTTATATTTTAAGAAATAAAACCCAGGTTTAAAAAACGAATCCACGATTTGTATTTTTTCCAAAAAAATTGATCAAATTTGATCGAAACCAAAGTTTTGCAAAATTATCTAATTTTTTAAAAACCATAAAGTTAAAAAATCACTCAACAATTATCTTGTGCAAATATTTCATCGTATCTAATTTTAAAAAAAAATTGCAAATATGTCTACTTTATTTTGGATTTGACGATAAAAGACAACAAAAACAACTTTTTGCAAATTCCAAAATTACCAAAGTGTTTCCTTCAGGCCAATAGCGTCTGGAAATATTTGAAGTAAAAGATCTCACTTTTGACATTTTTTTTTTAAATCCTAATACTTTTTGAAATTGATGTTAGATTAGTAATTTTTTTCATATTTTTAATACCTAATTTCTTCCTTTTTGGGGCAACTCACAGTAAACTCTGGTGGAAGATGTTGTTTTATTAGTGGCCCTATATACCAGGTATTGCCGACAAAGTTATTGATTTTAAGTTAAGAGGCCTTGCGAGGTGTATTCGTAAATTATTACATTCATTCGTAAGGAAGATAAATGCTTTTTTAAAAATAATGGCCAAGGTAAATAAATAAATCTTTATTTCTCAAATATTACAAAAAATGTTTTGTACAGAAAAATTTAAAAAACTTTATGTTTAATTTGGGTAAAATCAGTTTTTTTATTTTGAGGATTCAACAGCGATCACCTAAATGCTAGGTTTTAAGTTTTTAAAAAAAGTTTGATTTTGAAGTTCTAATAAAGCTTCATTTTTTTCTTTTGTTTGTTTGCAAGGAAATAAAAATTTAATAGTTACTAAATTTTAAACTTTTGGAAACATTTTTAAAAAATCCATCGTACATAAGCGACGGTACAGATTCTGTGACAAAAGATTTCCAGCAGATTTTCTTTTACTTGTTTCACATACTAGAACAAGTTCCTTGAGTTTTTTGGAGAATCCCACAATGTACCTAAAGCTTTTGACCAGATGCTTCTTACCAAACTTCCTTTCTAGGGATTTTTACCTAATTTGTTCTTGATTTTTCAGTTTCCTTTTTGCTCGACGTATATCAGTTTATGTAGATGGTTACTATTCTGACCTTTAGTAAGCTAATGGTGGGGTACTCCAGGATTTAGTACTAGCACTAACTTTATTTCTTTTTTATTTTATAGGTCTTCTCTCTTTTACGAAGAGTCCCACTCATATTTTTGCTGATGAAAAGCCTTCATTCTAATATTGATTTTCTTAAGCCAGTCTTACTCTGATTTAAAAAACAAGCACAGAGTAATGCATATAGTATTTCTCCCTTTTTAATCTCTTCGAATTCTTCATTTCATCCCAAGGAAAGTTGTTCGCCTTGTTGATAACACCCACGAGCTGCAGGAGTTGGTTAGTTCTGGTTAGGAAGAGGAATTCCTCTCTGTATTTTCCCCAGGGGGGCCCCCCGGGTTTAAATTACTTAAAAGGTCGCCTAGCGTTGCCTTTGAATGTCTTTGACCAGGTGATGCTTGCCAACTATGCAGATGTTGCTTTTGGGACCATCTGTCTAGTCTTATTTTCATTGCCTGTTCTGATAGTCCAAGGACTGGCTTTGGGTCGTTAAAATTTCCAGATAAACCAATTCTTCCTAGTTCACCCAGAGGAGTTCTATCGAGCTGCAAGGGATCTGTTGCACTATTATAGGTATTCAGGTATTTTCTTTTCTAGCAGCTCCCAATAAAGTATCGTATTGTATCGCATAGTTTGGTGAGTTCCTTTGCTGGGGCTCTAAGCACTGAGGCCTAAGCCCATTATGCTCTACACCAACCCTTAAGCATATACAGGTTCCGGAACCCTTTCCCCGCCCCCTTTTGAGAGCATCCTTTTTTCACTGATCTGGCGCTTTATTTGGCTACTGAGCCCCTAGTTGCCTCACAAAAATGATAAAAAGTCCTGTTAGTGGAAGGTATCTTATGTCATTTAGGTCCAGCCATGCCGTTCCTAGACATTTACCTCTGGTATGCCCTAGTGCTGGGCAATCTCTAAGTATATGTATGGCGTCTTCTCTTTCCTCTCCACACCATGTACTTATACCTCTCTCACTTTTTCCTATATTGTTGAGATAGTGTCTGTTTCCACAATGACCTGTCAGTAGCCTGTCTGGTTTATCATTAACACCCTACTGAAATCTTTTTTACTCATTACTAAGTCCTTCCATAGGTCTTCCCCTATAATAGCCTTTGATTGTCTGGCTTTTGTTTTTTCCAGTTCTCGTGAAACCGTTTCTCTATCCATGTTGCTATCTCTGTCATATCCGTATTACATGAGATTTCCACGGTATATTTAGGTCCGTTATTCTCAGCTCCCATATTGGCGAGTTTGTCAGCCGTTTTCATTCCCTGGGATCCCTTTGTGTCCAGGGACTCATTGTAGGCTGACTCTGGCGGTTTTCGTTATTTTATTAATTGCTTCCCGACATCTATTCGTAAGTTCTGATCTGTGCACTGTATTTGTTAGCGCCCCGATCGCTGCCTTACTGTCAGTACATATGGTTATCTGTATCGCCTGTATCTTCTATCAAGGCAATGTTCTCCCAATAGAATAACATGGAGTGCAATTTTGTTGCATTCTTTTACGCTGCATCTGCATCCCGATTTTCCCACTTTTTTTGATTTTTATTTCTAGAAGAAAGTCTCGATTGTGAAATCTGTTGTTTGCACAGATTTTTTTCTTCTCCTTTAAAACCTGTAAGTCTTATGTTAATAAACTACCTCTCAGTTGACTTAAGGCATCCACGGTCTTTAAACCTCAGATACAAAAAAAGTATAAATTTTTAATTAAAATTTAAATTCTGAAGTAAAAAAAATATATATGTTGGTTAGATAAAAAAATGCATCAAAAAAATAACCGCTTCTTTGTCTTTAATAGCGTGTCTATAATGTTGCTTTATTTTTAATTAACTTTAAAATTTTATATTGTTTGATTGCAAAAGGTAAGTTTTTAACTTTGGAAGCTCAATGGGCTTAAATAAAAAAAAAAAATACCCAGTCACTAAAATGGCAAAGGCGATACTAAAAACAATGTTCAAATATCATTTTAGCCATTTAGCAGGTCATCTAATAACCTACTTTAAGCATCCCTCAGCAAGCAAAATTTATACATAGAATGCTTGTGTGTCCCGCACTGCTTACTTCGATGTTCTTTTGATTTTGCACTGTTACGCTAGATCCACACTAGTGCACTATGTGAGAGTAAGGGCGAAACAAAGAGTGCCGGGCGGGTCATTGGGACGTTCATTTTCCAAATCGTGCGGGGGGCTCACGGCCCCCTCTCCATCGCTGAACAGAGACCCCACCGGGGGAGCAGGAGCGGATTCCAAGAGGACAAGCCTTAGGGTGAGTGTTACTTATTCTGTGTTATCCGGTACTTATTTGTTGTCTTGTGCAATAGGTTATTGACACTTTAAAATGGGAAACAACTTCGTAAGAGCAATTTTATGACTGATTATCCTAGATAGCCATCGTGAATGGAAACTAGCCAGGAACTTACCTTCGCAAATTGTCAAGTACAAGTTTGTAGGAAAATTGGCAGTAAATGTCTTAAACTTAAGGACAACTTGGCTACAAAAAGTTACGGGGCAAGTTATTGTCGATAGATTGTACGGTATTTGATTACAAGTGTTGCTGTCAATTCCCATGCCATTTGCGGTGGTAGATTGTCAACAACTTGTAGGCAGTCTTGACTCAGAAACAAATTGTCGTTAACTTAAGAGTAACAACTACTGATGGGTAACTTTTTGCTCATTAACACTGGCTATCTGGGATGGTTATTCAGGGTGGCCTTTTTTAGAAAGTCAATTTTTAAAATTTTAAATTATCTTGAAATCCATGCGTTTTTAGCAAAATGTATAAAAAGCTTTTGTGTGAAAAATAAAATTTCCTGGTGAAATGATAGCTACTTAAGTTGATAAAACCTTTTTTTGCAAAATAAATGCAAAAAACAAATTTTAAAAAATAAAAAAATGTATATATTTTTTTAGATTTGTGTCCACGACTTTTTCCTGGGAAAAGAAAGTTATTTATAGGCATTTAAAGAAAAAAAAGCTAACGTCAAAACCTTTAAAACGAGCGTAGCTAAAATTATTTTTATTAAAATTTGAGATAATTTTTTTTGAATATTACAAACTTTCATCAATTTTTGCTGATTTTTCTTTTATAGCAGATTGTTTTTATTTTTTATGTACAAAATATGTTTTTATAAAAAAAGTTCCTTCTATATTTTGATTTAATTAAAAAAACATAGTTTATTACTAATTATTTTTAAGGAGATTGATAAGAAGGAGTTAAATTAAATCCTTTTGAATGTGGTTGGAAGTCTGCGATAAATGGCTTAATGTCTGTTCCTACTAGCTAGGCAGATAGCTTGTAAATGTTCAAAAGGCTGTCAAGAAAGTTGTGGTTGCAAGAAATTTGATTTTAAATGTTATATTTTTTGTACAGAGGGCATAAGAGTAAATTGCGAAAATGCAATCGATCTTGAAATGTCTTAGGATTATATACATAGACCGTAAATAAGACATTGTTCTTAATGTCCAATAGCTTTTAAGTAATTTTAATAAACTTTTATAACCCTTTATTTTAAACATTACACTTTTATTTTTATTAATATACCTATAACCACAATAATTTTTACCATAACCACAAGATTTAACATAAAACTAAAGGTTTTTAATTGGTATATTATTATGTTATGTTTTATTATTAAAATAGCATTATGAAGCAACTTTTTTTTAATAAAAATACATTACAAAATTACGAAAATTAAAAATAATTTAATATAAAAGAAAAATCGATAAAATTAATAAAATATAAAATTAAAAAAAATCATATTTCAGTGAAATTTTAATAAAAATACTTCTAGGTATGCTTATTTAAAATATTTTAATATCAGCTTTTGTTTCTCTAAAGCAATACCCATACTCATTTTGCCTCAGAAAAAAGTTGTGAACAAAAATTAAAAAAAAAAGGAAAAATGTGACTTTTTTAAGTTGAAAACACCTTTTTGATGCAAAATAAATTTAAGTAACCATTTATTTTGCATCAAAAAGGCGTTTTCAACTATAAAAAGTATTATTTAGAAAGGAATTTATTCTCTACATTTGTGTTCTTACCACAATTTTGAAAAAATGCAAATTTTAAAATAATTTGAAAGCTTTTAAATAAAAAAAATTGACCCGTTTAAAAACGTAAGCCTCGTTTAAATAAAATAGTCTATTGTATTTTTTTATATTTAAAATTATAATAAATCATAAAAGTGCTCTTACGAATTTGTTCCCTGTTTTCCTTAATTTTCCTTATTGTCAATAGCCTATAAATATTAAATTTTTAACATCCAAAGTGATTTAGTTTCTTACTAGGAATCTTAAAAATAATATTTGGTCTAAAAATAATTACACAAACACCATTTTTATAAAAATATGTGCCTTATAAACCTAATAAACAAGTAAGATTTGCCGTATCAAAAAATTATTTTTTTATACATAGAGCAAAATAATACGAAATTTTTAAAAAAATACTATACCAAACCAATTTTTCCAAAAAATCCTTTATTTTGTATCAAAAAAGGTACAAGGCAATTAAAAAACTTTGCTTGTGGTTGGTTCTGGTTAGTAGTAATTTCGCAAAAAATATCTATATTTTTCCAAAAATTAGAGGCTTTTTAAATATTTGCATAAGAACAATGTTATAATTTTTATTAAAAAAAAAAAAAAAAAGAAAAAAAATTTACCAAAGTAGAGATTTAAAGATAAAATTAAATCAAATTTACGAAAAGAAGCAAATAGAGGATTTACTTTTGAAAGTTCGATTTTTCCTTAGAGGTATTCACTTCGCTCATTCGAGACATAATATTGGAATCTGGCCGCAGTGGCTTGTGTCGGCAAAATTGTAGATTGGTGTAGATAGGGACTAGTGGCATTAATATTGTTTACGCGCCAACGTTTTATAATTGAATTTTAAATGCTTATAGCTCTGTTAGAAAATTTTGTAAAAAAAATATTTGGCAAAAGTGTCATTTAGGTACAAAGTATTATTTTTAGTCAAAAAAATATATATGCAAGGGGTCGATTAGTTATTTTTTGTCTTTTTCACTTGTATTCGAAGGCATCGGTTCCATGTTTGTTTTAATGAAAACAAATTTATAATGTAGGGTTCTCTAAGTCGCGCCTTGGGTCTCAGCAAGCCAAAAGCTTTCAATGAACGAGAAAAAACATCACCAACATCAAGTTCAGAGAGTTCTTCAGTGGTAAGTCGGGTCAGTCCGCCGTTGCAGTACATCACCAATAGATCTTCGAGATCAGGTGGAGAGTCACCGATTTATGCCCAACCATTTGCTCATGCGCAGCCTAAGAATATCTACCAAAGAAGATCAGAAGACTACGATATGTATATTTGCAGGTATAATTTAGCTTTTAAGATGAGTGCGATTTTTTTAGCACCGGTTAAATTGTAATAAAAAATATGTTTTGAAAAACACGAAAGTTTTTTTATTTTTTTTTGCAAATAATAAAACGCTCAATTTACCGGTCGAACAATACATGACGTGGCGATAATACATAATCTTTCAACAACGGTATTTGTCAAAGAATAGAACTGTCAAAGTATTTCTTGTCAAAAATGACATCTGGTAAAATTGTATTTATCAAAAATCTGTCAGAGGAACAAATGCCGCACAAGGCACCTAATAAAAATGGCATCTGGCACAAACGATATTTTAAAAAAGTTATCTGCCAAAAACCCCATCTGTCAAAAATAACACTAGTCAAAAATATCATTTCTAAAATACAGCGTGTCCATGATAAGGCGGGCCAGTATGGGGATCTCCAAAACGGTAAGAGATAGGTGGGTAGTTTAAATTGGCAAAGTTGCCTATTGGAGAGCTCAATAATATTTTGTTGTACAATTGAAGTTGTATTTCATACGTCCCAAAAAATGGCGAAGAAACTAAAATTTTTTATTTTCGTTTTTATTTCTTAACTACTTTATTTCAAAAGTTCTAAAAATACATTCCCATTGGAACTTTTTGCGCTTTATGTATTAATGAAGTAATTTTTTTTACGACGTTTCGTTTTCGTGAAACCATCTTTAACTTTTTTATAGTTTATTTTGATTTCTGGGAATATCAAATTAAAAGAAAAATTATTTGGCTTTTCTTCAGAATAAAAATATTTATATATTATTTTTAAAAAATTATACTTTTTTAAGAAATTATTATGGAGAGAGGGTCTGCTCTCGCAATAATAGTAACAAAAAACATGAAAAGACATAAAAAGGTTTAATTCTTTATAAAATTGATTTGTTTTAAGTACTATAATAAAATAATTATTTTTATGAAATTATATAAAAATAGAAAATAAACTTACTTGTAAGTTTATTTTCCATTTTATTTTATTTTTCTATTTTTTACTTACAAGTAAGTTTATTTTCTATTTTATATAATTTCATAAAAATAATTATTTTATTATAGTACTTAAAACAAGTCAATTTTATAAAGAATTAAACCTTTTATGTCTTTCATGTTTTTTGTTACTATTTTGCGAGAGAACTAACTCTCCATAATCATCTCTAAAAAAAGTATAATTTTTAAAATAATATAAAATATCTTTATTCTGGAGAAAAGCCAAATATATTTTTTTTATTTGATATTCCAGAAATCAAAATAAACTATAAAAACCTATCTATATGGCTAAAATTTATTTACTTTTTTATACATAATTTTTTAATTATTAAAGGTACCTACACGTGTACCTTCACCAGTAACTATTTTTTTAAAAAGTCATGTCAGAAGTCAATGTCAGTTAATAAAACAAAATTTTTTAGTTTCTTATCTGTTTTAAGTAATATAATCAAATAATTTATGTGCTACACCTGTCCCGTCCGTCGATAACCAATAAGTTTGAAATAACATATATATATATATATATATATATATATATATATATATATATATATATATATATATATATATATATATATATATATATATATATATATATATATATATATATATATATATAAAAAAAAAAGTTTATGTTTTTTCCAAAATTTTTTGGATTTTCTTGGGGATAAGGTCAGGCAATATATAAAAACAGTTGCTTACTAAGCAATTTTCATATAATTTTTGTCAATTACGACGTTTCGGCCTGGAAGGGCCTTCATCAGGTATATATGTTTTTTTTTTATAATAACAACAAATCAATCTGCAATACAAAAAAAATTTTTGATTGAAATTTTACCTATATAATATATTAAAATTTAATCTTACCTTAAAACTAAGGGGTTTCTCACAAAAAAACACTCATTTTTGTTGTGTAATGAACATTTAGAACTCAAAAGTGACAAACAAACACTTAACATTTAACACAAATAAATACAACAAACGGACTTCGTTTCAACTAACTATTCTTTTATTTTTAATTATCATTTATTTTTTGATAGTTAATAGAACTACTAGCACCATCTTACCATTTTACCAAAAAGAATAAATATGTGTTTAATATCAAGAAATGTAAAAAACTGTAAAATATATTTTAAAATAGCAGTGAGGTAGAGTTCTTTGTATATAGATAATAATATAGAAATTTGTTTTATTTTTATGTGTGGTCATCTTGGGGTAGTAGTAAAAGATATATATATATATATATATATATATATATATATATATATATATATATATATATATATATATATATATATATATATATATATATATTTATATATATATATATATATATATATATATATATATATATATATATATATATATATATATATATATATATATATATATATATATATATATATATATATATATATATATATTAAATTTAATTTAATAACCGTGTTTTTTTTTTCAAATTTTATATCTAAAAATTATTAGATACTGGTTATGTTGTTGTGTATTTTTTTTAATTATTAATGAGATTGCAATAATGCATACTTAAATTCTTTGTGTCTGCCTTTGTGTTTATTGCTTTTTTGTTTTTTTGAATAAAAACCATTTCCAAGAATTCTCTTTTCTGTGTATTTGCTTCTGTTTTCAAAATTTTTGTATTTTCAAAATCAAAAATGTGTTTTTTTTCGGTGGAGTGGTTTGTTGTGGTTAGAAAATTCACTTTGCACCCTTGAAAAAGGAAAAAATAAATTTCCGAAACTCGGCGTTTAGTAAAAAAAGAGTTTTACTTCAGCCCTAGACCGAATCCCCAAGAATTTAGAATCTATATATAAATATTCAATTTTGCAACGGTATATTATTGAGCTTCCAATACGCAACTTTGCCAAAGTTAAGCTACCCACCTATCTCTTGCCGTTTCGAAGATCCCAATACTGGCCCTCCTTATATTGGACACGCTGTATATTTTGTCTCAGTTTGTAACATACTATTACACAAATTTTTACAACTATAACTACATTAATTCCAATTTATCTTATTAATTTTCATTTATTTTAGTTCGATTGATGAATATGATATAACGAGAAGCGTTCAAAGCATACGGTCTGAAAACGACAACATATCAAGAGAAGCAAAAATGTTCGGAGCCGGAAGTCTACATAGAAACAAAAAGCAACACAGAAGGGTGAAAAGTATAAGTGATATTGACGCGGTTCATGTGGATGGCGTTAAAATATAAAATCAAAATCAGAAGTGTGTTTAATGTTTCGGTGTCTTATAATTGACTTATCTACCCTGGACGATAAAAACTAATAAAAGAAGGTATCAACAACTTTGGAGATGTTATATTAATTCTTCGTATATTGCATTATGTTCCCCTCTTTAATATAAAAAGTGCTTAAGCATTATTATCTTTAAAAACAGTTAAGATATTTTTAATTCATCAAAAGGTTTTATTGAAATCTATCGTGACGTTACACCTTTTTCTGATAGGTACGCTTAACCGTTGATTTTAGGAACTCCTTATTGCCTTCGGTCGCTATAAATAAGTTAATTTGTCACTGACTTGGCTCATCACTATTTTAGATGTAGTAAGCTCAGGCTGAAATATTATGCTTTGATTTTAGTACAGTAAACGAAGGTGTGAACCTGAAGATCAGGTTAGGCCGTCACATTTTTTTTTTAATTTGCAGGTATTAATGTATACAATAACCTCTGAAATTAGCATATATAAAAAAATGTCCGCAAGGGTCTAAAAATGACCCTCAAGAGCCCGGAAATCCATTTTTTCATATAATTTGATCTATATCTCCCGAAATATGACACTTACGCAATTCGTGTTTGGACGAAAATGAAGAGCAGTTTATTAGCTGCAAAAATGATTCCCACTACTTTTATTAAAACTTTGATAGTTTTTGCAATAATCGGCCATAAATGCGCCGAGTATTTTTTGCACCTGCCCCGTATCTCTAAAGGTGCTCTAAGCTACTTATACACTTTCAAACGGATGGACTAATTTTTAAATAACTGACGTAAAAATGCATATTTTTGCATGATTTAAATTTTACATGAAAAAAAGGCCCTTTTAAAATTACATCTTGTTACTGTTTTTTTTTTTTTTTCTTTGAAATATTAAAAACTCAAGCCAAAGTTAGCTTTTTTTAAAAATTTTGACCCCCCCTATCAATCTGTTCATATTTTTTTTAAAAAAGTAATTTTACCAAATTTTTTTTTGGTTAGGGGGCAAAAGGTGCTAAATACATTCCGCAAACTTCATATATTATACCTGGTGCCCCAAAAAAGGATGGCCCAAAAATTTGGGATCATGTAGATTAGATCAAAATAAGGTCACAACTTCATATAACTTTTTTTCTCTATGCCTCTTTTTTAAAGAGCTATTAGCCCCCAAAAAGGAACAATTGAAAATCGATTTTTTTTTAATAATTTTTTTAACCAAGATCAAAAAATTTTTTTTTGATTAATTTTAGATAATAACTTTCTTGCGTTAACTGCTATAAACATGCCCCAAAATTAAAGATCCCCGGGCCGGACTATCAAATTTGAAAAAAAAATTCAAATTTTTTCAGTGTTGCCATATTTAACTTTTTTAATTTTCTGGGGTTTCCCCCCGGGGTTTTTATGGAAAAAAGGTATACTTTATCTTTATTGATAGGACCAGGGGTTTTTTCGAAAAATGCATTTAAAGTCATAAGAAATAATCGAGGGCTCTCGATAAGATATACCCCGGGGGCTTGGGGGGACTTAAGGACTCCCCTGAATCTTTTTTAAAAATTCTACCAGAAGTCAATTTTCAGCTGAAAAATTTTTTAAAATCCTTTTAATTTTACCTTTTTTTGAAACCCCCGGGGGTATTTTTGAGAGCCCTCAGTATACCTTTTAAGACTTTAAATGCATTTTGCGAAAAATAGTTAATGATGGGCAAAAAAAACCAAAAAAGACCGGGCTAGTCTTTTGGCTTGGTCTTGGTCTTGTTCTTGGGGTTGCAAACCAAAGGAAGGTCTTGGTCTTGGTCTTGGTCTTGCACCACCCGGTCTTGGGGTTGGTTTGGGGTTGTTTTAAGAGTCTTGCAGGTCTTGCTTTTTTTTTTGGGGTAATAATTTAAACTAAGTAATATTGAATAAAATATATTTTTTTTTAAAAAAATTTAAAAAAAAATAGAGATGGAAACTATATTTTCTGTTTTTAAAAATTTAAAATATCCAATTTTAACCTTACAAAATACGTTTGGGTTATTTTTTAAATTAAAAAAAATATTTTAAATGTTAGGAGTTTATTTATTTATGCTTAATTTTTTTTTTGAATTAAGACATAACCTTTTTTTATACATTTAGTGGCACATAGAAACATTTTTTTAAATAAAATTTTTAAATTTTTGTTGAAAAAGCATATGAAATTAAAAAAAAAAACAAAACTATGTACTGTGTGAGCAGAAAAATAAAACTTTTATTTCAACTAGATATAAAATTTTTTTTAAAAATGATTCTAATATATGTTAACATTGGTTTCTGATTAAAAAAGTTTTAAAAGTCTCTTCAGTTTATGTGAACATCTTTAAAAAAAGTCAAAAAAATTTTCCGTACAAAAATTTTTCGAATACTTTATAAACATCCTGCATAAACAAGGTGGCTCAATACTGTGAAAAAAGCTTGATATCTCCCCCAAAAACCGTTCGTCATGGTGAAAAACTGAATATGAAAAAAAAAAAATAAAAAAGGCTTAAAAAATGATTTTTTTTCTATTCCAGAATTTTTCAAAAAAAACCCTGCCACTCAAAAAACCCTTATTTTTTTCTTTTAACCCAAAATATTAAATTTATGACAAAAAAACCCTTAAAAAAAAAGCACCCTTTATTATGCTGTAAAATTGTTAAAAAAGTCATATAGAAACAATGTCAATTTGGAATAGTTTTTAAAAAAAATTTTCGGGGTTTTAAAAAAAAAGACGTCAATATTATTTTTTAGCATTGTTGTGTTTTTTTGTCAAAACCGGAAGTGGTATTCAAAATCCATTTGTATAAAAATTTTTTTCCATATGACATAAAAAAATATTTTTTTAAAATTCCTCTCTTTTTTTATTTATATCTTAATTTTCAAAACAATCTTAAAATTTCCTTTTTCAATTGGAGAACAGGGGAAAAATGTTTTTTTTTATTTTGAAAATTTTGGTTCACCCTGTAAATGGTATCACTTCTAATTAAAAAAAAAAAAATTTGGAATATGAAAGTTATTTTCAGCTTCTATAACTTTTGTAACCCCTAGCTTTTCTCTGTCGTGAAAGGTTTCCCCGGGATATCGTGCTTGATCGAACCATTAAATCACAATCGTATTATTTTTGAAATTGAATTTGAAATGTTATTCATTATTCATAATCGTTGTTAAAGAACTGTATAAAATAACAGTGATTTATTTAATTAGGTATTATTTTAAAAAAAAACCTTTTAAATAATCCCCTTTTTTGGGAAATTTAATTTTTTTCATTTCTGTATGAAATACCTCTGTATATTGAAAAAAAAAAATTAATTTTTAAATTTTAAAAAAATTTTAAAAGTGAAAAGGCTTGCAGGGGGGTTGGGGCGGGGAGTCTTGCCCCCCCGGTCGGGGGTTTTGGGTTTGGTTTTTCATACCCCGGTCTTGGTTTTGGGGCTTGCAAGCGAAAACCCGTTTTTGGCTTTTTGGGTTTTGGTCTTGGTCTTGCTGGACCGAAAGACCCAAGCCCCAAAGGGGCCCCTATCACTACCGCTAGTCCTATTAAAAATAAAAACCTTTTTTCCATAGAAAATTTGGGGGGAACTACCAGTAAGGGAAAAAAGTTAAATATAAAAATTTTTAAAAAAAATTTTGGGGAATTTTTTTCAAATTTTGGGATGGACCAGGTATTTTTTTATGGTTTCTGGGCATGTTTATAGAAAATTAAATAAAAGGAGTTATTGGGGTAGAATTAATCAAAAAAAAAAAACCCAGATCGTACAAGCCGTTAAAAAATTATTAATAAAAATTGATTTTCAATTGTTCCCTTTTTTTAAAGCTAATGCCTATAAAGGGCATAGAGCAAAAAGTAATATGAAGTTGTTACCTTATTTTGATCCAATCTACATGATCCCAAACTTTGGACCATACCTTTTGGGAGACCCTGTATATTATGATACTATACATGAATGGTACGCGCAAGGAATAAAATAATAAATAACTCAATTATTTAGAGGAAGTTTAAAGGCAGAGTTTTTTTGTCGTGCACATATTAAAGTACTTTATATAAATATATATGGATAAAAAGGTCAAAATGTTATCTTTAATACAATTTTAAAGTTCAAAAAATTTGAACACGAAGAGAAAATAATTACCAAAAAAAAATGTCGAGTTTTTATTGGGACAAGAATTTTCTCGATTTTTCTGGAAACAAAAAAACTTGGAAAAAAAGAAGAGATATGATCCTTGAATATAAATTAATTAGCAATAAACTCGAGCATTTTTAAAAACTTCGAAAATCTAAAAGAACCGCCCTAAGAAAAACACGTTGTTTATAAAAATACACAAAAAATAATTATTGAGTCTTTGGGGAAGTTTTCCCCGCACCTTTAAAAAACCCCATTATCCCCAAAGGATTCGGGGAAAATTTTCTTTTTAAAAAAAAAGGGACTGATTGATAGGAGGGTTAAAACATCGAGCAAAAACTAATTTTGGCTCGGGTTCTTATTATTCTAGAGAAACAAAATAAGAAAACAGTGGAAAGATATAGCTTCAGGTTCCTTTTTCATAAAAAAATATGCATCTTTAGGTAAGTAATTTAAAAATTTGTCCGTCTGCTTGGAAGTGTAAGTAGCTTAGAACGCCTTTCGAGATGCGGGGCAGGTGCAAAAAAAAAAGCGGCGCGTTTATGGCCGGGATCTTTTAAAACATTAAAAATTTTTACAAAAAGGGGGGGGAACATTTTTGCAGCTAATAAACTGCCTTTACTTTTTTTCTAAACATGAATTGCGTAAGTGTCATGTTTCGGGAGATATCGGCCTAGTTAAAAAAAAAAGGGTTTCCGGGCTCCTTTTAAAAGGGGGCCCAAAAGGCCTTTCGGATTTTTTTTTTTTTTTGATATTTTCAAAATTTTAAGTACCATTAATACATGCAAATTAAAAAAAAATTGTGACGGCCCAACCTGACCTTCAGGTTTGGGGTTTTTTCGGACTTCATTTACTGAACTATTTACTATTAGAGAGATATGGGTGGTGCTGTAACGTCATGCAGTATTTACGGAAAAGGGGGCCCTTTTAAAAAGTTACATTATGTACGATACAATTTTTAAAAAATCACTGGTGGTTTCCCCGGAGCAGTTTTATAGAGATATTTTAGAGTTAAATTTATTTTTTAAAATTTCCAGAAAAAGTTTTGCATTTCAAAGTCTTTTGTATATATATATATATATATATATATATATATATATATATATATATATATATATATATATATATATATAATATATATATATATATATATATATATATATATATATATATATATATATATATATATATATATATATATATATAAAAAATATATATATATATATATATATATATTTTTTTCCTTTGGGGAATTTTTCAACTTTATTTATATATATATTTATATATAAATAAAGGTTTTTTGATGGGGTTTTAAAAAAAAAAAAAGTCACCGCAAAATTTTCAACGCTGTTTTTTTTGAGCTTAAGAAGTGGCCATAAGAAAGTGTCTTTTTTTTTAAATTTTAAATGCTTCCCCAAACCCGAAGGGTTATTTGCACGTAGACAGTACATTAGATTATTTGCATTTTAGTAAACTGTAGTATAACATGTTTTTAAATTGACTTATATAAATCACAATCTTTTATGAAGTTTATAGTGTTTGTTAAATTGTTAAAAAAATATCCTGAAAAGTTTTTTTAAACTCATATTTAAGTCTAGCTGCTGTAAATTCTGGGCACTCCACTAAAATATGTTTAACAGTTAAGGGTATTGCACACCGAACACATACCGGCTGGTTCTCTTTTTATATGAGGTAACTGTGTGTTAGATTTGTGTGCCCCATACGGGGCGGTTTATAGTTATTTGGTCCTTTCGGTTGGATAGGTTACACTGCCGCGGTTTTACACTGGTCTTACATTCCCGTAGCAACGACGTCAACCCCCCTTTGCCACAGGCGATATATTTCATGTTTAAAAAAATTTTTTTAAGTTTTCCCCCTTCAGTATTGGGTACGATTATGGAGTCAGTGCTTTCTTTGGCATGCCGAGCTGCTTTATCCGCCTGTTCGTTGCCGTCTATTCCTATATGTGATGGAACCCATATAAAAGCCACTTCTTTATTTACCGTTTGTATTTTTTAAAAAATTATATATTCTTTTTTATCAGAGGGTGTTTTGAGAATGCATTTTGGATTGCGGTTATAGAGTTTTAAAGAGTCCGAAAATTATTGCAGTAAACTGTTTGTGGGGTTTTTCTCGGAAACATTGGGGGTTGGGGAATGGATACATTTCAGCTGTATAAATGCTTGTATACTTGCTCATAATAAAAGTAAGTGTGCTTTTTGGGGGTTTAATGGGGGAGCGCTGGTACCTTGTGACGACTTGGGGTGCATCTGTATATATAAATCTCCCCCGGGCAGATTATTTAATAGGGAGAGAAATTCGGCCTTAATCAAGATTGGGGGTGTGTCTTTTTTTGTATTGCTCTAATCTGGGAATACAACGGGGTTTTTTTAAAGTCCACGGGGGGGGAAAAAGGGGTCTTCTTAAAAAAAATTTGGGAAATTTATGGGGGAATTTTAATTGGATCGGTTTATGCGCTCATAAAACGCTGGACGAGAAGGGGGGTTTCTGTTGTAGATTTTTATAACGTGATGCAAAAGTGTTGCGTGGGGGTTGGTTTTTGGGGTTAGCGCTTATGGATGTAGCGTATGGGGGGGGCAAGAATTTTTTCCCCGGGGTCTTAGCAGGGGGTTTGAGCTTCGCAGAGCATGCTATTTATGGGGGCTAGTGCAGAAAGCACCGAGTGCTAGACGGATGGCTGAATTATGAATAGGATCGGGGGTTTTTTGGACAGAGTTTGTGGCTGGTCGTAAGCGGCCCCGCCTAATCGATGCGGGATCTAATAAGGGCTCTGTATACTTTTAGGGTGTGTTTGTGTCCCCCCCCTGATGGGGGGGTTTTAAAACCTTTTAAAAAAATTTTTAAAAAACCCCTCTACATGTCGAGACAAGGTTTTGAATATGAGGTTTCCATGTGAGTTTATCGTCGAATCATTCCGAAAAATTTTTTCTTTTTCGTAAAATTTTAGCGTCTGACCATAAACCTTAATAACGGTGTACTGTTTTCATAAGATTTTGAAAAAAAATACGCATTTTGTTTTTTGTGGAAAATTGGGGAACCTGTCTTTTGAGACCAGTCTTCTAGGTTTCTAAGGTTTTTTTGTAGAATATTGTGCATGGATTCCAAACTCTTTCCTTTAATACTCAAGACTAAATCGTCAGCGTAAAGTCTGCATTTGACTGGGGGGTTTAATATCTTAGTGACGTTGTTAATCGCAGCTAGAAAAAGTGTTGTGCTGAGGACTGAGCCTTGTGGGATACCCTTCTCTAAGGTCGTCTGTGTTTTTTCATATCTCTTTTTAAAAACGCCATAAAAAATAAAAAAAAAATCAGCAAATTTCGTTTTTTCCCCTATCTCCGGAAGTACTCGGGGAAATTTTCAACTTTCTAATCGGCATGTTGTAAGGCACCTAAATGCGCAACTTTGCCATAATTTAACCGACTTCTTTTTTCTTTTGGTTTTCGAGATCCCCATGCATGCACTCGAATCTGTGGCCCCTGTATATATACAGGGGTCAGGTATAAAATTGGGGGAATAAGAGGTTCAAAAAAATTAAATAAAAAACCCAGGTCCGTATTTAAAAAAAAAAATTGAGGATGGTCTAACGAAAACGAAACGTCGTACGGAAAATCTCTCAACGCTGTTTTTTTTGAGCTTAAGAAGTAGCCATAAGAAAGTGTCTTTTGTTTTTTCATATCTCTTTAAATAACGCCATAAAAAAATAAAAACGAAATCAGCAAATTTCCCCGGTTTTTTTTTCCCGGTATTTTTTGGAAGTACTCCGAATTTTACCCCAATTTCCCCAACGGCATGTTGTTAGGCACCTAAAAAACGCAACCTTGCCCCAATTTAACCGACTTCGTATCTTTTTTTTCCGAGATCCCCATGCATGCACTCGAATCTGTGGCACCCTATATATATATATATATATATATATATATATATATATATATATATATATATATATATATATATATATATATATATATATATATATTATATATATATATATAAAAAATATATATATATATATATATATATATATATATATATATATATATATATATATATATATATTAAAATATATAAAAAAATAAAATATATATATATATATATATATATATATATGTATATATATATATATATATATATATATATATATATATATATATATATATATATATATATATATATATATATATATATATATATATATAATATTATATTTATATATAAAAAAATGTAAAAAAAACATGTTACTTTTAAATATACCCCCGCCCTTACTGCAATTGCATACATTAGCGCCAAACAAAGTACTCATATCTCTCTATTGATTATGTTTGGCACGTGACATCCATATGTCATTTAATCGTTCGTCGATCAACAACAATAATGCCATACCCGGGGACAAATTGAGTAACCCTCATTCAAGCAAGCAACCATGGTCATTTATAGCATTTAGTTAGCGGTTTTCTTCCGTGTTTTGTGGTTAGCAGACTTGATTCTTATTGTAATATATTCGCGAGCTTTTTCTTGGATGTTTTTTATTGCCCGGTTAATATTTTATTTGGATTTTTCATTAAAAGTGGGTTTATTTCTTTGAGGTAAGGTTTTTATTGTCTTATTGTGCCGTGACTAATTTAAAACACCGATATTTATTGTATGATGCTTCATAACTAAGCATGATACAATTTTAGAAGCCTTTTTTATCACAAGGATTTAATGGTGTTTGACACATTTGACAGAAAACACGAAAAAAAAAGGTTTGCTGTTGATCCACGAACCTCTGGTGACGTCACGCGCACCTCCATTATTTTGTACAATTAGGTTATAAGGATAATATAAAAAGTGTATGTATATTTACTAGATATACGCCAAAAAAAATGTAAGAAAGTTTTGTAAGTGCATAATTATTCATAATTTTATTATTGATTACTTAACAAAGATAAGTTGTATTTACACATTTACGAGAGTGACAGGATATACTTGTGCACTGAGAATTTCTGACCATCACGTTTAGAGTTCGTTTGCTTAGGATAAAGCTCTAAATCATAAAACATTTATTTGTCTTGCCTCCTTGTTTGTTTTAAATAAATGGCTCGGGCTTCCTTCAGGCACCCATTTTGCTAGCACATTCCTGTGGAGTGAAAAACGACAAAGCAAGTTTAACCGGTTTCTGCAAGGTCTTTTTTGTCGTTTTTAAGTACGTACTTGACTACCGCACTACCGGCGTAGAATTAAAAAAGGGCTTTAGTAATCAACCTCACAATGTCAAAAACGCTGTCACGGCACGTTGAGATGGCAGCGTAAATTGTCTTTTGATCTTTGGGTGCCGAGACACGGTTTTTCGCTCCTATAAATATCGTTCCCAGAAAACCTTTTGTAGTTCTTAAACACATGGTCACTTAAGGATGGACAAAACAAAAGTCTCTTAACTTTGTCTTGTCTGATTTCAATTAAATGACTCGGGCTTTCATCAGGTACCTATTTAGTCAACACATTCCAGGGATAATTCCATCGTCTGCTTTAAGCTATTTAAACATTAACAAAATATCTCAAAATTATTTTCACGAACGTATCCAAGTAATTGGAAATAAAAATCGACGAAGTACGTATAATAGGTTTCTGTCCAGCCCCTTTTTTGTTCTCACTAATTTACGTTATCGCGTATGATTTAAAAAAAAAGGCACTAGGAATCACCTTAAAACTTCAAAAACTAGTTTTGGGGTAATTTTAGATGGTGGAGGCTTTCAAAACGTCTATCGACTTTTCTAAGGCCAAAACTGAAAGCATCCATATATTTTCGTGCTACAAGCAGTAATCCAGTTTAATAAGCAAACATTGTGATTAAATTTGTTACCAGCTTAATTTTCATTTATCCCAATTTTAAGATTATGAAAGGCATGTGTGACTTAATTTTTACCAAAGTCTTGAGCCTTGGAACCTATAGTTTTAACAGATGTACCACCCGAACAACAACAAAAGTTTGCTAATAGCATCGCCCCTCTGGTCAAGTTCAAAAACATATCATTCTACTTCTTGTTATGTCATTCATTATAAATCTTATGGTTTAGAGTTTTATGTAAAGCAAACTGCTTAATTAGCAAATATAATAATTTATAGTAAATGTCTAAATTTGTATTCAAATATGTACATCATAAATTTTAACTGTAAATATATTTCATTAAAAGAAAATTTAATGGTTTGCAATCTCAACATGAACCTTCATAGTGCTATTGTATGATTTCCGTCTGTCAACCTGTTTTTGAAAATTATTAATGTTGTTATTGTTTATAAAATCTCACATAATGAATATGAAACAGTGTTCTTTTTTGTCGGGGCAATACCAAAGTGGATATATCACTGCCAACACACAGTATTAGCTATCCATAATATGTCTAGTTATTATCTCCTTGTAAATGTTTTTAATTGCTGCTAGGGAATCTCCAATCCTTTTAGGTCCATTTTAATATTCTCTGTGCAATAATTATTTGCTCAAACTATAACAAGTACTATTAATTTTTATTAAATATTTTGTTTTATAACTTCCATAGAATAGAACGACAAAAAATCTGTAATTTACTACTGATAATATCTCGGACACTGTAAAAGTTACAAGGTTGATCTAAAGTTTTAAATTTAAAATAAAAATAGGTTTAGTAATATTTATTTAAAAATGTGATATCGTGTGTGTTTGTTATTTTATATGATTTATTGTTTTGTAATAAAGTGTCACTTAATAAAAAATATATATTTATAGTTTTATTTTTATTATATTATGTAGATAGCAACCTGGTAAAAATTTTAAAAGTAAATATGTTTTACAGTTTTATGGCGGATTTATGTTTCAATGATTTCTTGTTGGGTTACTCGCTTGGAAAGTTTCTAAGGAATGGGACCATTTTGGTCCGGGTTCCAGGGTAGAGCGAACTGAGTGTGCTCAGTCCTATCAAAGATAATACTACTACGGACAACGAACAAACACTACTAGAAATCCAAACCTCGTGCTTTCTGAACGCAGCTATCTTCTGTCAGTACAGTAGCGACAAACGCCTGGACAATTAACTAATAGAAACACATAATAAAAAGGCGAATGCGCTGGTAGTACTATAAATTTTTATTTCTAAGTTATTTTTCCCCAATTCCAACAAAAATAAGATTTTGCTAAAATACATTACTTAACAACTGATTATTTTAATAAATAAGCAGATGTTAAGTAAGATTTTAGCAAAATTTTATCTTTGTTAGGATTGGGTAAAATTTTAAACATGCAAAAAATAAAGCAAACAAAAATGTTATTGTTAACAATATATTATAAATTAATTTGTTATAAATACAAATATTTTGAGAAAACCAGGAAAATCTTGGGACATTTGCCCCAAATTTTCAATAAACAACAACAAAAAATTACATTCCAAAAATAACAGTAACAAATAAAACATAAAAATAAAACATGAAATTTCAGAATAAATGAAAAATATTCTCTGATAACAACATAAATTCTTATACCTGGGATAACACAGGCAAAATAAAATATACTCTAAAAATTAACAATAAAACTTCTAAAACTATCACAGCCGGGGTTGGATGAAATACTTCTAAAACTGTCACAGCCGGGGTTGGATGAGATCATGCTGAAAGGTTCCTATAAAACAAAGAAGCTAGGCAGTATTCGCTTATTCAAAACAGACTAAAAATACATAAAATATGATATGGGAATTTTAGCTATTAATTTAGGCAAAGACAAAAACAGACAGCGGGCAAAAATATATAAAGAATTTAAATTAATGTGGTAACTGAAAAATAAACATAAATATTTATAAGAAATGGTAAAAATTATTGTTTAAATTTTTGTATTATATTTTTATGTCTATCGCTTACTCTCTTTTTTTAGATTCAAAACTATTTTTCTTTTCTTTAAGATGCTTATAAAAACAAATTTTTAAAGTTAGGTTAAATATTTCATAAAATTACGGTCTGAACAAATGAAAAGAGCTTGCAGTAAAGTTCGAAATATTGTTGCCTAAATAAATCTTCAATTTTATTCTTGTAAACATTCTCATCCAAATATTTGTAAATATCAGCATGTAGTCTGTCTACAAGATTGACTAAAGCTTCACTAGCATATTTAAGCCTTCGTTCGTTGTCAAACTCTTTAAACATTACAAATAAATGCTTGTCGGTTACCTCCACTAAAAAGAGATTACTCTGACAAGTTAAACATGAAATTGAAATTTTGTAAATAAGGTATAAAATAACATTATTTAAAATTTTAATTTTAGGGTTGTCCAATGGTTCGAGAGTTAAATTTTGAAAATAATTGAAACATTTTCCGTAACTGTGTTCTTTTAAAATGGAATTCATAAAGGGTGATCAAGGTGCAGCTCTATATTTTAAGCGAGAAGGATCCTCAAGATTTGCATAATTTAATTTTGAACAACGGTCCTCACAAACATACATTTTTACAATCTTTTGAGGGACTTAAAGTACATTTAATTTTCCAAGCTTCTAACGATTGGGGATCTCGAAGAAAAGAATGAAACTTTTTGTTCTTAAAATCTGTGCTTACAATTTTACTATAATAGGTGTTTCTGCAACAAGGATAATTACAAGAATATTTCAGCCTACATGTTGTGTTGGTGCCATTGCGAAAATATTTACAAAGAATCTTGGTTTAATATCGAAGAAGGCTTACTACAATATTTAAATAACATATCTTACCTTATAATTTTTTCACAATAGTGTGGAAAAAATAAGAGCGCAAATTTAAAACAGTCAACCCAAAGTAAACACTTACAACCCAAATACTAGAATAGAAAATGGCCGACGCAAACACAACACGGGGATTTATGGTTAAAAAGGGATTTAAATAATTCTCACTTCTCATTGGTTAAAAAAAAATCGACGTTTCGCCATCTAGAAATTTACTACCAAGCTACTACAAAGCAAAATATGGAAAAATAAAGAAATCTACTTATTCCCTGGCAATGATATAATTGTCAAATGTCACTTTTTCCAGTATCCCCATAAGAAGTTGGCCAGGCGTGACTACGGATAGATGGTTCATTTAAATGGGGCGCTCTGAATCAGTTCGGAGATATTAATGCTTCCGTAAATGCGAATAAAATTAAGTCGGTAACCCCTGCCCCAGCGAAACGAGGTACGAAACCATGTGCGACGTTGCCAATGTCTGTCGCTTGTACCTTATTCGGAATACGAAGTAGCGAAAGCGGGTGACTAAACGGGTTGTGTATTTTCTAGTCGCGTTTCATCACGCCAATAGTAAAGGCTGCCGGCAACACTGTTTAACTTTCGTTCAAGGATTGAAATGCATAGCGCGAAAATCTCTCGATGGACATCGGCTCGCGTTAGCCAATGTCCATTAGGGGTATCAAAAATATAGCATTGAATGGTTTATCTTATCCGTAGTAGTATTATCTTTGGTCCTATTAACCCCTATAAACTGGCAGATTGTCTGAGGTAGAAAAAAGAAAAAAATCAACAAAATTATCTACTTTCGTAGCATGTCCGCCACCATTATCAAGACGAACTTAAATGAAAAATAAAATAGAAATTAAAACTGTAACAACTTTGTGCTAAAATTTAGGAAATTCCAAGAACTTTTTTATTGTTCATGACGTTTCGTCATAAATTATTTAATGAGGCTCCTTAAATCTCTTCTTTTCTATTTTTGTTATCATTTACAACAAAAGAATCACCGACTTTGTATTGTAAAAACCATAAAATTAAAAAAAAAATTTTTTAAAAGTTTTAAGATGACAATTTTTAAGAAAACTGTTGAATATTTTCTAAGGGTTCCTTAAAATTGTTGGTACAATCGACCATACGTAAGATAACTACCATTTAATCTTACAGAAGTTTACAAAGGAGACATCTAGTAATAATCTATTCTGAATTCTCATACAGAAAAATGAGGAACTCACAATTCTCCATTCCACTAGAAACACACAGTTCTGTATTTCAAACGGAAATATATGCTTTACTGCACTGGGCAAAAGAAAACATCAGGAGGGCTTATAAAATAAGCGGATCAGCATAATAACAGACAGCCAGGCATCACTAGAGGCAGGGCAGTATCTGGACCAAAATTTGGGGGGGATTAGGCCAGTGGCATTTAATAAATTAGGAATTTAAAAAAAAACTTTAATTTATAAATGGGTTTTACTAAAAGAAAATATTAAGTTAAACTAAAAAACACAACTAATAACGTTAAAATTTTAAAAATAATAATTATAATAACAACTGAATATTTTTTTGCTTTTCCCTCGCAACTGACTGTACAGTACCGTGGCTTTCAGTCTTTTAACATACGTGCTACTTCCAGAGTGCCGCAAGGTTCAGTCCTTGGACCTTTATTTTTCAACATCTTTGTGAATGACATTACCAAACATATTAAATCCAATAAACTTCTTTACGCTGATGATTTAAAAATATATTGTCAAATTGACTCTTGGGAGGATTGTGTAAATCTGCAGGATAACGCGGATACTTTAAGTCGGTGGTGTGATGAAAATAAGCCGCCTTTAAATATAAAAAAATGTTGTACGATGACGTTTACTTGGAAAATGACACCGATTAATTTTTCTTATAAAATGAACCAAACTGAACTGCAAAAATGCTCTCACTTTAAGGATTTGGGAATCACTTTTGATGCTAAGTTGTCTTTTGTAAATCATATTAATGAAATTGTGTTAAGTTCTTATAGAAGCTTGGGCTTTATTTTGCGTAATTCAAGGGACTTTAGTGATATAAAGTCGTTAAATGTTCTGTTTAATGCCTTTGTGCGTTCTAAGCTGGAGTATGGCTCTCTTATTTGGTACCCGGCCTATGAAGTTCATTCTAGTAGTTTAGAAAAGATTCAGAGACGTTTTGCTAAATGTCTTTGGTTTAAACTGGATGGTACTTATCCACCTACTGGATTTCCAAATCATGATTTGTTAAATAGATTTAACTTAGTGACTCTTTCAAGACGTAGAGAATACTCTTCAATTATTTTTCTTCATAAATAATTAAACAATAAAATAGATTGTCCTGAAATTTTAAGTAAAATTAAATTTTACGTGCCGTCCCTACAGACTCGCGTTAGTCATTCCTTTTTTTATTTGTCAGTTCCACGAACAAACCTACTTGTTTTCGCCCATTCATGTAATGTGTGGAAACTAAAAAAAAAAGAAAGCATGATCTTGATATTTTTCTTGTAGTTTATTTAAATTACGAAGCTTTTATTTAAATATTAATTGATTATTTCTGGTCAAAAAATATGAAAGAAAAGTGATTATAATTTACAAAGTGTGTATATTTGAGAACTGTTCTTTATTTACCTTATGGTAACTATCAATCAATATTATCTGTCTGTAAATATTTATGTCGAATTTCCTACTCTATAATTGGAAAACTCTGTCTGGGTAGTGGTATTATAAATAAATAAAATAAAATAAATAAATAAAATAAAAGGATTTAAGACTTCCGCAGTATTAATTTAAATATTTCTGTATTATGTATGCTTTTGACAAAATTATGGAGAAACATCCTGAGTTAGCTAGCGGTACATGTTGGTTGGAAAATGCTCTATAAGATTGGTCAAAGGTCATTTGGTCGTGAAATGAAAAATAAAGAAGTTATATAACAAAAAAAAATGTTGGGAAATTTTCTCATATTTTGTTAATAACTTTTTAATTTGTTATTTTATTTAAAAAAGTTACATAAACAAAATTGTAGACAAAGCAATTTCCTACAAATTATGTCTTTACAAAATTTTTGTGGAATGCATAGTTCGAGAGATATAGCGAAAAAGGCGTTTGCACCCCTTTTTCTAATATGGCGGCCGCGGGACAAGGGTTGCAGCCCCACAAACTTGGAGTTAAGCTCCTAGTGATCCTCCCTACACATCCCCTTCGGTAGTAAATTAAGACGGCTCCCAGGAAAAAAAATCTATTCTGATTATTCACGTTGTAAAGGTTAATGATCAAAAAGAAGGATGGAACGTTGCCACCTTTTTAAGTACTCTTAGTTAAGTTGCAATAAAAATGTAATGATGAAAGCGAACACATTTTAAGTTGCCTTTAATTTTAACAGCTTTTTAGTAAAAATCTATTTAAGATAATTTTGGTGCAACCGGCCATAAGAGATGAAAATTACATGATGATAAATCCGGACTATAAAATGGATAGGAAAGAACCTGCCAATGCACTTTTTTGGAAGAAATGTAGTGAATTAAGCAATATGGCATTGGAAGTTAGCAGAATAATACTCTTGATTGGACGGTTTCTTCATTCTGAACGAAATGAAGGTATTTTTAAAGTGAGTCAGTTAAAATAGGGGAACACCCTCGCTGTCTCAAAAGATGGTGGAAACGTTTCGTTTTCGAGATATTCATCATCAAAGTTGAAAATCAAACTAACCTCATTTACATTATTCTTCCGTCTTTTTGCACAGAATTCTTAATTTTTACACTAAATTGGCACCCAATATATTATAAACACCTTTTAGAAACCTGCTTTTATATTTAGTTTATACCTTTCTACCATTTAATTCAAATGCCGCAAAAGAACTTATTCAGAAATCCTGGCCGCCCCATTTAAAAGTGAAGCTTCTTAATTTAATAGAAAAAAGGTGTATAAACATAAAAAATGGTTCTCAAAAGGTGTTTATAAAATACTACGTGCCAATTTAGTGTAAAAATAATAAATTGTGTGCAAAAAGAAGGGGGAATATAGTGAAAAAGAAGTCTGATTTTTAACTTTAATGGTGAATATCTCAAAACAAACGTTGCCGAAAAAAAAATTTAAGATTCGCGATCAGCGCCCCAAAAAATGCCGTATACCAAATTTGGCCAAAATCGGAGGAGGAAACTTTCAAGACATTTACAAAAAAAAAAAATAATTTACCGAGTTCGGTAATTGTCTCGAAAATTGCCTCCTCTCCGATTTTGACCAAATTTGGTATACGTGGGTTTTTTGGAGCGCTGATTACGAATCTGAAAAAAATATTTTTTGGCAACGTTTCGTTTTCGAGACATTCATCATCAAAGTTGAAAATCAAAACTAACCCCATTTTCACTATATTCCCTCTTCTTTTTTGTACACAATTCTTGATTTTTACACTAAATTGGCACGCAATATTTTATAAACACCTTTTAAAACCTTGTTTTTTTATTTATTTTACACCTTTTTTCCATTAAATTGCGAACTTTTAAGTTCCAAGGCAGCAGCCATATTTGTTTATAAAACCCCTAGTGTATACATGGTTGCGGCCACGTTGGGGCGTGTTAAAGTGGAGGTTTGCAATTAAATGAAAAAAATGGTGTAAAATAAATATGAAAACAAGTTTTTAAAAGGTTTTTGTGAAATATTGTGTGCCAATTTAGGGTAAAAATTAATAATTCTGTTCAAAAAGAGGGAAGAATAGTATAAAAAAGGTTAGTTTGATTTTCAACTTTGATGATGAATATCTCGAAAACGAAACGCCGAAAAAATATTTTTCAGATTCGTAATCAGCGCCCAAAACCCCGTATACCATATTTGGTTAAAATCGGAGAGGAGGCAACTTTCGAGACAATTACCCCGAGTTCAATGCCCTATGAAATACCTTTAATAAAATTCTTACCATTGCGTGGTTTGTTTTTACAAAATAATTTTTATAAAGTCGATACGGACGACATGCCTATAACATCGATGTAACTATATATACTCGACCCTTTCGCTCCTCTCTATTCTAACCTTACTTTTGACGCCGTGTATTTGGCTCATACACTAATGGTTTGGTCTGCATGTTTTTAAGTTTTTAAAATATATTTATCATTAAATAGTAAAAAATGGACGCATATGATATATTTAAAAAACTGACCAGAGGTACAAAATTTTCAAGAACCCGGAGTTCAACAGTAAACATAAAAAAGGTAATAAATATAGTGTTTCCAAACAATTTTCATTTCTTAATTCCTATTAAAGATTAACAAACAAACTTATTTACCACTCACTAAAGAACTTAAGTAATTTTAACATATATTTCATTTAATTAACTTTTCTTATCTTTTATCTACATGAAAATATAACCATTCTAATTGTTTTCGTTAAGTCAGTTTTTCTTAGGCCTTTTCTAAAAGGCACCTCGCACCTCTTGGTAATTCTTATGACTGTTTTTAAAATATTTTTTTTTAAGGAGCCAGCATGGGATGAATCTGTAAAACCAGAAGTTAAAAGAGAAGAAACCTCGAAAGAATCTAATAAAAGTAATGAGGACCAATCCAACCCAATTGAGTTATTAGTGGAATGAAAAATGTGACTAAACAGGGCAAAAAACGTAAACAATTGGATGAAAATGAAATCAAAAGAAAGAAGCAGTTATTGGAACAAGAAGAGGTTTGTATTTTGAAGTATAAAATTTCTATGCAACGTTTTAAGTTAAGAGAGTCTACAAGTAAATTGGGTTTTTATTTTTTTTTCCGAAAGCTCTTAAATATTAGTACCAATTTAAGAAGTACAATTATTATTTTAGTATTGCCGTGTTGTTGCCGTGGTTATTGCAATAATTTATTATTTTTTTTTTAGATTAACCATTACAGAAATGTAAATAATATTTCAGTAGTTGGTAGACGAATTCCTAATCCAGTAAGGTCTTTTGAAGAGTTTAATGTAGATAAAGATATTATTGAAAATCTAAAGAAATGTGGTTATGAGGAACCAACTGCTATACAAAAGCAGGCTGTGCCAGTTATGTTAGAGGTAGGTACTAGTTAAAATTAATATCCTTTCTGTGTAATCATGTAATGTAATAATTCATTCAGCTACATGAGACATAGTAATTCCAGCTTTACATACTTTTGTCCTTGAAGAGGGGCATATAAGCAACATAAATCCTTATAAACAAATAATAAAAGCTTTAAGATTACCTGGTCTTCTATATAATGCAGTCAACCCTATATATTTTTCTACAGAGTAACTCAGGATAGATCAAATGGACCAAAAATTTTGAAATTTAAGAACAATATTTTGGGGTTATTTATTTATTTCCACTTATAATACTCACAAAAGTATTGATACTGTCAAAATTTTAGAATCTACAAAGTACTCAAGATCTATAAATCATAAACTACAGAAAAAAAAACAGTAATGCTCACTATTTTTTAAAAATATTAACAATATTAAGTAACATTTATAAAATAAGTGTACTAGCTTAAAAATAACAACAATACCACAGTAAAAGAAAACTATAAAATGAGACTAGATAGCATGTGTTAAGCTTAAAATCACATTTAAAAAAATAATAACAAAAGTTGAATTTTAGAAATCTTTGACACCATAAAAACATGTATTAAAAAGATAGCAATGCAGTGATTTTTTTAAACTTCATTTTCTTTATATGTTCATGCAGATTATTTAAAGCAGTTCTACAAAACAGAAAGGACTTTTCCCGATTAACTAAAAGTCTAAAATTATCTATTGAAATATTATTATTTTTGTTTAAGTATAAACAGTTGATATGGGGAAATTTATCTCTTTGTGTTAAAAACCTGCTTCCATGAAAAAAATTTTAAATTAAAACCCTTTTTAAAAAGGGGGCCCGAAAATTCCTTTTTCCTTTTTTGTTACCCTTTTTTCCTCTGAGGATTAAAAAAAATCGCTGGGGACACCGCGTGGGGCACAAAAAATTTTAATTCTATATTACAACAACTAAAACTCCAAACAAAAATCGAATTAACCCAAAGATGATGTACCTGGGGAAAATTAAAATGTTCAAAAACACAAGATAATCTTTTCCGGGACTTAAAACGATGGTTTGGATGTCGTAACAATCAAAAAATTTTTTTGCAATATCCATTATACTTTTGTCAAAATTTTTTAACTAATACACATTTCTCGAAAGAAAGTAATAGTGTCAGTATATTTATAAACATAGGAAACTGTAGTTATAGGAGAAATTTTTTCAAACACTATAGTTTAAACGGGGGGCCCCAAAAACGGCCCGGGACAGATTTTGTCCGGCCCGGGAGAGCTAGCATACTTGAAAACTCCTTTTAGAGAACAAATAATTTTTATACCAAATTAAATTTAGTTTACTGAAGTATTCTAATTTTATGTTGAATAATTTTATTAATATGACATCTACTTTGGGGTATGGTCATGGGCTAACTCCGCTAACTCATAACATTTTTTAGACTTATTGTTATTGTTTTTGTGATAAGTTGGATAAAGAAACACATAATTGTAATGAGTAAAGACATGTATAATATGCAGAAAATTTAACTTCAGTATATAAAAACCCAAAAATTATTGAAATGAATCCAACTAACATTTTATACATTTTAAATAATCACATAACTTATAACAAACATAATGACATATGAAATACTAATGAGATTTATGTAATTGAGATTATCCACTGACAATAGTTTGTAGTTGTGGACTAATTTTACTTGTACCAATTATTAAAAGAGATTTAAGATGCTCACGTTAATTTCGATCTGTAAACATTTTTTGTGTACTTCATTTTGGAGGGGGTTTTCTCAAAAAACAGAAAACAGACCACACAAAGTTATGCAAATTATCAAATTGTGTCGGGGGAAGACTCTTATAAAATTCCAACAAAGATGAGTTTTGATATTTGTTCTTAATTATATCACTGCATTGTAGATCAATCATTTCCATTTGAAGTTCCCAGGGTTTCAATGTCAGTATCAAAAGGATTCTGAAAATCTTAATTTGATTCGCAATGGCATCAAAGTCCGAGAAACGAGTATCCAAAATTTATCTTCAAAGCACTCAAAGTTTCGATTGCAAAAGGGGTAGGAAACTCAGTCTCAGTAGGGGGCTGAATATTTCACATGTTTTAAAATGTGAAAAAAAATTTTCTTCGTAGTTGTGATTGAAACAGTCTCAATTTCTTCCGGAATGATTTGATATTAGTGTATAAATCAGGGGAAATTTTGGGTTTTTCCTTTTTAATCCCAAATTCAGTTCGTTCACATGTTTTGTCAAACAACATAGAACTCTAATTTCCACAGCCATGCGTTGTTTTTTTAAATTTAGTAAGAAGGCGATGCTTTTTATTCAAAAAAATTTCGATCACTGCTCCCCAATTCAAAAAAGGGCTGAAACCTTTTTCCCACAACTAAGCCAGCGTACGGCAGTATGATAAGGTAAAACAGTTTCTCCAATCTCTTCAATAAATTGTCGGAATTGTCGGTGATTCAGCCCAAAAGATTGATAAAAATTTAAAAGTTGGTATGACTGGTTTAAGAACGTCAGAATATCCAAACATTTTCCTCACAAAGACTGGTGATAAAAATACAATGTAAGACTAATGGTTTTGAACCACCGCATTTTCTACAGCCTTTGACACAAGAGCGACCACTCCTTTATCTTTCCCACTCATGTTTTTGCCTCCATCAATTGAAAAACATTTCAAGTTTTTCCATAGAAGGTTCTTTTGATTAATGGCCATTTCAACTCCTTTAAAAATATCTGTACCAGTAGTTGTGCCATGAATACTATACATATCAAGAAGTTCTTCGTGCACTTCATAGTTTTAAAACTACCCTCGAATATAAATCAACACCTGAGCAGTATCTGACACATCCGTTGACTCATCCAAGGCCAAAGAAAACCACCAAAATCTCCATTTTTGTCGAACAGTTGAGAGGATATATTTTCAGCGATGTTTTACCTTTTAGGCACATTTCTTCGGCTACTGCAATTATGCATTTTTTTGATCATTTCTCCATCGGTGAATGGTTTTCCACGTTTTGAATTTCAAGAGCCACACGACAGCTGGCACGAAAAGGAGTCTCTTGTTAGTTTTGGGTTTTGTAAATGAAGGTTGCTGCATTTAACCGCGCTGCATAAAACCCAATTTTTTTTTCCGCAAACTTCCTGTATATTTTGAGTAGTTTTGAAAATGTTTTGTTTCATAATGACGTTTAATGTTATATTCTTTTTGAACGGCTATGCTTTCATTGTAAATCAAACATAGCGCCTTGTTACTGGACTCAATTACAAATACTGGGGAAGTTCCACTGGGGCTTTGAATTTTCTGCATTCACTATCAATTTTTCGCTTCTTTTCCATACACTAATTAACACACAAAAGCAACAATTCAAATCAAAATACTGTTATAAAGATGTCTTAAACTTAAACACGCACAAACACGTTTTAAGGAGGTATGCAATATTTTATTTAACAACAGTGTCATAGGAACTGACTTGTGGTTGCGCCACTAGCCTTCTTATATATTCCAATTACTGCCATCTAGAAGTGAGGGAAAAACCAGAACTTTCTAAACCCAAACCCGGGGATTATTATGTACGTGCTATTAGCGCCATCTGTTAGCAATAGAAGGTACTACCTATTTCCGCTTGTGTCCACCAGATGTCGTGTCACGTTACCCCCTATGGCTCGTACCTACGACTAATCTAGAAATTAAGATAATGACAGGAAAATTTAATTGCAGTGTTGCCGTTTTGCGGATTTTTTGTCCGATTTGCAGCCTTTTTAAACGTTGTGTACTTTTTCGGACTTATTTTTTCATCAGTGGACTATTTCTAATTTTTACCACCGGCAACAATGATAATATGGTTTTGGCCCTCGGAACTTACTGGAGTAATCAGATGGCCCTAAGGCTGGAAAGTTTGGAGACCCCTGGTTTAAATTAACGAGCTATTACTTCAGAATATGGTATTAATTTTAATTCTAAATAATTTATTTTAATAACATTTTACTTTGACTTCTAAATTGAGGGTACTTTATTAGTGGCGTTTTTTTTCAATTTCGTTTTAACTGACTCTGTATAATACTCGAGAGGTCTCCTACTCTTGCAGAGTTTTGCAATATCTTGCAGTACCCTGCATTGTGTTGCAGTGTCTAACAGTGCTTCATGCTGTGGGGAATGTATCACAGTGTCTCAAATTTTCAAATTTTTCATTCAATTTCAAATTCAAAAATTTTTAAAGACACAAAATTAAGAATAAGCTCTAGAGATCATTATGTAGTTTTATTTTTTAAATAAAAAAACAAATAAAATAACTAATAATATCATTATTTATTTATTTATTTATTTATTTGTCAGTACATTACAGAATAAAATGATTCCAAATAGTACAACATAAACAAAACAAAAAAATATATATAATACACTAATTAAAAAAACACATATTTAAAATAAGTTAAAATATATAAGTTAATTATATAAAATGTAAAAAACGCTCAATAACAAAAAAATCTACGAAATACAAGCATTACACTTCCTATGTGCTTTTTTTTAATGTCTCTGTTGTAGCACAAAGCAAATCTATGACTGGAATTTATTGTAATTACTAATTAACCCATCAAAAATGCCGTCATACCAAATTTGTTCGGTGGGTATTTACAGAAAAGGATGTCTAGATCTGGTGTGCCGACTTGGTACTCTAAAGTTTATTTTTCCTAATAGAACGGGACAGTTAATTACACCATTTACAATTTTATGCAAAAAAAAGCAATATAAGGCTCTTTTTCGCCTGCACTCCAGACTTGACATGCCTGCTAACAACAATCTTATTTATTATGCTTCTAGAGACGGCAACTTCTCGCATGTGCTCCCACAGGTTCAGGAAAAACAGCAGCTTTTTTGGTACCAATTATTCAACACCTGAAAGGACCCCAGAAACAAGGTTTTCGGGCACTGATTTTGTGCCCCACTAGAGAACTAGCTAGCCAGACCCAGCGAGAATGCATTAGGCTGTCAGAAGGAAGAGGATTTAGGATACATGTCATTAGCAAAATAAAAAGGCACTTAGTCAGTATGGACCAAAAAGCAATCAGAAGTATGGTAGGTATTTGCTAAAGATTAGCTTGATGACTTTTTATATCATATTGCTCCAATATATTTGTTTTGGATTTTTTTTTGTATTTGTAATTTTAGAAGCTTATAACTTTTTCTTGTTCTTTTTCAGATATTCTTATTACAACTCCCAATAGACTATGTTATTTGTTGAAACAGGATCCACCAGCTATACAATTGTCAAGGTAAGCTATTTTTTATTAAAGTGATTATAGTAAAAGTACATTTACATTAAATTACTATAAACACACTTAAATCTTCTGGGCCTCCACATTGATCCTAAATTAAGTTGGAATTTGTACCTATATTGTGTATCTATCAAAAAACTGTCTTCCTGTGTGTAGGCATTTTGGAATTTATCACAAACAGTTTCGTTAAACGTTGTCCTAATAGTATATTATTTATGTTTTGAATCAAGGGCTACATATGCATTGCTTGCTCCAATTAGTAAGCATATTTTTGGTGTAACATAAAGAGCAGTACATGTCATATAGGGAGTGGACTACAGGGTTCATTGCAAGCCATTTTTTATTGAATTAAATATACTAACTTTTCCTTGCTTATATTGTTTACTTTACACAAAAGACAACAACACAAACTACATAACACATAAAGACACCCATTCTTTTATGCCAATCCAACGAGAATTAGGAAAAATATGTATTAAAAACATCACAGAATAAATAAAATTAGGACAGGCATATCCTACTATGGTCCTAAATTGTTTATTTTTTTGCCACATTCTATATCTAAGCTACCTTCCAAAACATTTAATATTGTACTAAAAAAATATTTACTTTCAAAATGTTTCAATTAACTAAAGGAATATTACAAAAACAATTTTGGTGATTGGTTTGCCTAATGAATGAGTTATGGGTCCAGGTATATGTTTTTCTGTTTTAGATTGCAGCTTTAAATTGTAAATTTAAATTAAAATAATATACATGTAATATGCTTATCATTCGAAATGTCATTTCTAAATTCTTTAACATGTATTGGACGTGTGTAAGCCTGATTGGATGTGTAAAATTAATAAACTTTTTTCTTTCTCCTGTCTTTTAACACCACACATCCCTTACATAATTTTATAGGTGTTTTCCTAAAAGTTTTAGTTAAAATATGTTTTTTATTTGCTATGCCCAATATTCATTATTATTACCTATTTTGCTCAATGCAATTATATATGTAGATTTTAAGATAGTGGCGTTTGACATAGTCACTTCAAATCTATATAGGGTGTTACAACTTTGAGAATTTTGGAATGAGTAATGGATATAAAGTCACTTAGGTAGAGTTTGCCTCTTGTGAACTGGCAGATCACCTGAAATAAAATAAAGAAAAACTATTAAAAATTAACCTAAGAAAAATTACTTAAAATTAAATAATATTTAATACTAAATTGTTTTAATGTTCATTTATACATTTAAGAAATTTTAAAAGCTTTCTGTCAGAATTTATAGCATAATGTCATAAATGACATAATTATTAACCTGTTATGTGGTACATTTATTATTTTCAAAAATAAGAAGGGTGGTGAGTTAATTGATTTTAGGTTCTGCAGAAATTACCTTAGCATGAGGTAAAGGTAACCAAGAATTATTTAAATTAACTAATTTTAAGGTCACTTACTTATCCATATATAATACAATTTAGGATCTTTTTTCTATATAAAATTATCAGTGGCCGTTGTCGAACAACCCCATACACAACCCCAATCACTTTTGAGAGTCTCAATATCTCTTTTAGATTACAAAAAAGAAAATAATAGATTTTCGTTAAAGCAACGCACAGGAGCTTTCCAATCTAACTTTCTCTTTAGTTAGATGTTTTTTTTAGGATTAACATTATAAAAAAAAAATATCAGTTTTTTTATTTGCGACCTGCATTTTCTTTTATTTATTTTAAATTTGGCCATTATTGACATAAAAAGTAAATAATCGTACAAAGCATTGCGCTGAGTCAATTTGGTTGGGTTGATTTTTTAGTTATTAAATTGCTGCCCACGTTTGGCAAATAAAGTTATTTTTTTTACTAATTACAAACTATACAGAGACCGTCAGAAAGTTTACACCAAATAGTCAACGCACAAAAGACTGCACCAAATAGTGAACCAAGATTTTTTATAAGTTATTTTTGTACATACTATTTTTAAAATATACCATGATAACCATTTACGTCATACTTATAAAAATAGATTGCTTTTTTTGTTAAAAAATACATTGTTTGATTTGCACTTAATTTCTAAGTCATGTATAAGGTTATTCAACAAGAACTGGAAAGAGCCATATTTATGGTTTCTTTCGTATTAAAAAAAAGGAAAATGGACATCCTTTAAATTTCTGTAGGATCCCAAAAAACACACATTTTTTTATCTTTATGGTATAGCTAAAAGTTCTTTCCTGGTCACACCATAGTTTCGTTTAGGTTTTAAAAGAAATTTGCTGAAATACACTATTACTTTTTTTTTGGCCATCTTGTATCTGTGACAAAATTCCACCAATGAAAGTATTGCTTGCATCACTGTCCACAATAAATGTTTTATTGTGTTGTGGATATGACAACACTGGAGGATTACAAAGGCTTTCTTTGGTTGTATAAAAGCTGCTTCACAATCTTCGGTCCATTCACAGCTTTTGTTGTTCTTAGCAAGTCAATGTAATGGTCTCGCAATGTCAGCAAATCCATGTTCTACATGCTTGTTTTGGTATAGGCCAGTTTTGGATAGCTTTTGTCTTCTTTGGATCTGGTTTCACTTTTTCTCCAGTGATTATATGCCCGAGGTATTTAACTTCTTTATGGAAAAGGTGATATTTCTTTGGACCAAGCTTCAGCTGGGCTGGCGGAACTGGGTACCATTTTCTTCAGTTTCGTCAGCGATGTGCAGGTACCGAAACATGCAGATATTGGATATCATGCACTTAACCATTTACTTCTGTTGTTTCTAAAATGAAAACAAAAATTAATTTACTAAAACGTATCGATAAAACTAAGACGCATTTAAAAATGAACCAATAGAAAAGGTTTCCCATTAAGAAAATATTAATTTTATATTGTATCTCTTCTGTTTAAGTTCAAATCATTTTTTTAAGTATTTGAGACGGCAATTTTCTTTAATCCAAGAGAAAGCTACAATACGGGTGGGCCAATGAAAACGAAACAAGGCGATTTCTCATATCTATGGTTGGTAGGAAAAAATCACTCGGACTCGTCGATTTTTATTTCGAGGGGACACATTTTGCGCTTATTTTTAACCCTGTCACTTCAACCCCCTAGGGGGGTAAGCTTCACTCCTAAATTCTTAAATGGGAAAGGGGGTCGACTGATACCTCATTTTAAAGATCATTGAATCCTCTTTTCAACGCTTCCTAGTTTTTTGAATTTGATGCAGTAGTTTTCAAGAAAATACGTTTTATAAACATAATCGGCCTATAATCGAAAGTAACGCTTTTTCACTTTTAGTACTATTTTTTTAGTATTTTTGTTTTTAAATGCTGTCCTGTCCAACTTAAAAAGTAAGGAAGCATTAAATGTAACTTTTTTTATCGCTCAATAAAATGCGGATACATTTTACTTACGCTTTAAAATTACAGTATTGTCAGTGTCTTGTTTAGAACATTATCAGTCCAAGGTTAGCAGTTATTTCTGCTATGGAATTTGATGCTTATGTAAAAAATTATAAATAATGCAGTTAGTTTTTTATCTTTCTTTGGAACTTATTTACATTCAATTTATGTAAATTTAGTATCTCGCAGGATTTTGTCTGTGATTATTTCGGCTTATAATCTTTTTTCTTGCTCTAAATGGCTTACTCAACGGCGGAAAGAGTATCGATAATTGAACTTTATTATGAAAACGGTAGGTGCGCCAATAGTACAGCACAGTAATTTAATGAACTAAATCCAGATAAGCATGTCAACCGGAAATACGTTATTGAACTAGTAGCCAAGTTTAGGGAGACAGGATCTGTGGTAAATTAAAAACGAATCGCTCCTAATCGAATAGTGGGAAACGAAGCAATGCAAATTGCTGTTTTGGGCCACGTCAGTATCGATCCTATGTTAAGTACCAGGCAATTACCTACAGTTTCTGGCATATTCCGTATGAGCATTCGAAGAATTTTTAAATCCCATAAATTCCACCCGCGTGTGCAAAAATTAAATGAAGATGACTTTGATAGATGTGTAGAATTTTGCGAGATAATTAGTGAACGGATAATAAATAACCCGAACTTGTTGTTTAACATTTGTTTCTCAGATGAGTGTTGTTTTTTTGTGAACGGGACTGTTAATCGTCATAATTGTCGGTATTGGTCTGACGAAAACCCGCACTTATTCCATGAAGTTCACACTCAACATCCTGAGAAATTAAACGTCTGGGCTGGAATTTATGGCGATTGTGTTGTTGGTCCTTTTTACCAGGAAATCTAACAGGACAAATGTACTTGCAATTGTTAGAAGACACTGTCGATCCCGCATTGACAGAAATTGTTGAACATAATGACTGTTACAATGCGAATGAGTTGACATTTCAACAAGATGGGCACCTCCCCACTATGCTTTTGCTGTTCGTCAGTATTTGAATGAAACGTTTCCTGGCAAATGGATCGGACGAAGAGGACCAGGGAAGGTCACCAGATTTAAGCCCGTTAGATTTTTTCCTGTGGGGTAACTTAAAGAGTAAAATTTATAAAACTCAAACAGAATCTCTAAATGATTTACGTCAACGGAACATTGATGGATGCTTCAATGTATGCCTGTATGACTCCATGAAAGCAGTCGTACAGGCCAACATTTTGAACACTTGTAAAATTAAAAAGTAAGTAAGTAAAATAGAAGGAAAGTTTTAAATGTAAATGTTCTCGTTATTTGAAATCATCCCCCCTTCCTCCCTTCGTAGAGTTACCCTTACCAAAAACTGAAAGCTGTGCTTAGAAAAAATGACGTTTTCCCAAAAAAAAAAAAAAATGGCCATTAAAAAATTTAAAGATAATAAAACAATTATTTTTATAATGTTGACTTGTTATTAAATTCAAAATTATTTTCTCGAAAACTACTGCATCAAATTCAGAAAACTAGGAAGCGTTAAAAAGAGGATTCAATGATCTTTAAAATGAGGTATCAGTCGACCCCCTTAAATTTAGGGGTGAATCTCACCCCCCCCAGGGGGGGTTTAAGTGACAGGGTTAAAAATAAGCGCAAAATGGTCCTTCGAAATAAAAAACCGTCGATTTTTATTTCGAAGCGATTTTTTCCTTCTAACCATAGATATGAGAAATCGGCCTTGTTTCGTTTTCATTGGCCCACCCTGTATGTTTGGTCCTCTTTGGATCACTGGTACATCCTGTACATGTGATACAAACAATAAATTTGAAGTGCTATCTACTAAAACAGCTTTGCTTAACATTGTTTTCTCGGTTAGAGATACTCCGTTTAAGTTATGTACTTTCTTATGCGAAAGTTAAAATTAATTCCCCACGCTCTACAGCAGTTACATTGTCGTATATCTGTTTCATTGTTTCTTATTAGCTTTAAATTCTCCAAAGTTTTTGCTATAAAACCATTAGAAACGACTATTTGCCTTTAAGAAATGCGAAAAGCCAAACTAAAATAAATTAGTTCTGGTTAGTTGAACTCCTGCAGCTTAAATGATCTCATTGTAATCCGTTATAAAGTTCTATTTTTTTTCTGCGACTATTCCAGTTAAAACAACGAACCTCTGGCAAATAGCAGAACGTTAACAGAGCTAAATTTAAAAATTATTTTTCCGCGACAATGCGCAAAGTAGAACTTTTTAAAAGAAGTGTCGCATTACGCCCTTTTCATTTAGTGAGTGTCAAAAGCAATATAGTCCAGAAAACGAAGCTGAAGAAAGTGCAAAACCTGTCAATTTTTTTAAAATGCATAGATTTGCATGAAAATTTGTGAATAATCTGAACTTACCCTCCTCTTTAAAATCTATAATATGCCGATGGGCGCTCCTTATTTTTAGGGGTAAAACCTATAAAACTATACATTAAAGCTTAAGTTGAGTAAAATTTGACTCAAACAAGTTAAAACAGCATATTGTTTCTTTGAAACTATTTGTAATATTTCGGCCCTTAAAAATCAACCCCTATGATGATTAAAAAAATATTTACCCTAAAAAATTAATATTTTATCACAGTGTTTTGCATGAAAATTTGGGATTAAGCTTAACTTACCCATCTCTTCAAAATCTCCATTATGCTGAAGGTAGCTTTTTATTTTTTAGAGGTGAAAACTACCCCTTAATGCAAATGTTTTTAAAATTTTCATATTAAAGCTTAAGTTACATAAAATTAGGCTCATATAAATTGAAAAATAAATATTTAATTCTTTGAAACATTATCTGTTATATTTTAACCCTTGAAAATCAACCCTCATTAGTATTACTAATTTAATTTTGTAATTTTTTAATCCTCAAAAATCCAGCCCTTACAATATTACAATGCAAAAAATAGAACAAAACCGCGATTTTTTAAAAAAATGCATCGAATCACTTTTTTTTGTGGAACAACTTTTTTAGGGGAACTTTATACTTTTTTAAAAAATTTTTTCCCGATATAAAAAATGATTGTAATTTAGGGGGTGATTTTTTTTATAGTCAGACTGGTCGCAAGTGAATTTTGCATTAAAAAAGGTTGCAATAAGCTTAAACTTTTATAATATTTCGTTTAAACAACCCTTTTTAAAGAAAAACTTTATATTTTTTTGAAAATTTTCTTAAAATGACTTAGCTTTAGGGGTGATTTTTATATCAGAGGTGCAAGTTTGAAATTCCTTTTGCATTTTATATGCATAAGCATTTCATACCAATTTTTTTTGAGAACAACTTTTTTAAGGGTACTTTATATTTTAAAAAATCCTTCACACAAAATAATTTAAATTTTGGGGTAATTTTTTATAGTCAAAGGGTCGCAAGTTGAAATCTTAAATGGATTAGGTATACAAGAGGACCTTTATACCATTTTTTTTGTGGAACAACTTTTTAAGGGTACTTTATAATTTTTAAAAATTTTCCCTATATAAAATTTGATTGTAACTTTAGGGTGATTTTCTACAGTCAAAACTACGCAAGTGAATTCCTTTTGCATGGGAATTAGGTATGCAATAAGTACTCTTCATATAAATTTTTGTTGTGAAACAACATTTTTAAGGGTACTTTAACATTTTAAAAAATTTTCCCATTAAAAAGACTGTAACTTTAGGGGGTGATTTTCTATAGTCAGACGGGTCGCAAGTGAAATTCCTTTTGCATGATGATTAGGTAAACAATGAGGTACCTTCATACCAATTTTTGTTGTGAAACAACTTTTTAAGGGTACTTAGAATTAAAAAAATTCCTATATAAAAAATGAGTGTAACTTAAGGGGGTGATTTTCTTTAGTCAGACGGGTCGCAAGGGAAATTCCTTTTACATGGTGATTAGGTATACAATGAAGTACCTTCGTACCAATTTTTGTTGTAGAACAACTTTTTTAAGGGTACTTTATAATTTTTTAAAAAATTTCCCCATATAAAAAAAGACTGTCACTTTAGGGGGTGATTTTCTATAGTCAGACTGGTCGCAAGTGAAATTCCTTTTGCATGATGATTAGGTATGCAATAAAGTACCTTTATAACAATTTTAGTTGTGAAACAACTTTTTTAAGGGTACTTTATAGTTTTTTGAAAATTTTCCCTTTATAAAAAATGACTGTAACTTTAGGGGGGATTTTCTACAGTCAGACTGGTCGCAAGTTAAAATTCCTTTTGCATGGGAATTTTGTATGCAACGAGGTACCTTCTATACATTTTTGTTGTGAAGCAACTTTTTAAGGGTACTTTATACTTTTTAAAAATTTTCACTATATAAAAAATGACCGTAACTTAAGGGGTGATTTTCTATAGTCAGACGGGTCGCAAGGAATTTTTTCATGTAATTAGGTATGCAATGAAGTACCTTGTACCAATTTATGTTGTGGAACAACTTTTTCGAGGGTACTTTATAATTTTTTAAAAATTTTCCCCATATAAAAAATGACTGTAACTTTAGGGGTGATTTTCTATAGTTCAGACTGGTCGCGACGTGAAATTCCTTTTGCATGATGATTAAGTATGCATGAAGTATCCTTGTACAATTTTAGTTGTGGAACAACTTTTTAAGGGTACTTTATATTTTTTAAAAATTTTCTATATAAAAAATGACTGTAACTTAAGGGGGGATTTTCTATAGTCAGACGGGTCGCAAGTGAAATTCCTTTTACATGGTGATTAGGTATGCAATGAAGTACCTTCTATACCAATTTTTGTTGTGAAACAACTTTTTCAAGGGTACTTTATAATTTTTAAAAAATTTCCCTATATAAAAAAAGACTGTAACTTAACGGCGTGATTTTCTATAGTCAGACTGGTCGCAAGTGAAATTTCTTTTGCATGATGATTAAGTATGCAGTGAAGTACCTTTGTAACAATTTTAGTTGTGGAACAACTTTTTTAAGGGTACTTTATAATTTTTTGAAAATTTTTCCTTTATAAAAAATGACTGTAACTTAAGGGGGTGATTTTCTATAGTCAGACTGGTCGCAAGTGAAATTCCTTTTGCATGATGATTAAGTTTGCAGTGAAGTATCTTTGACAATTTTAGTTGTGGAACAACTTTTTTAGGGTACTTTATAATTTTTTAAAATTTTCCTTTATATAAAAATGACTTAACTTAAGGGGTGATTTTCTATAGTCAGACGTGGTGCGAAATTCCTTTGCATGTGATTAGTATGCATGAAGTACTTTCATACAATTTTTGTTGTGGAACAACTTTTTAGGGTACTTTATAATTTTTAAAATTTTCCCTATAAAAATGACTGTAACTTTAGGGGTGATTTTCTATAGTCAGACTGGTCGCAAGTGAAATTCCTTTTGCATGATGATTAAGTTTGCAGTGAAGTATCTTTGAACAATTTTAGTTGTGGAACAACTTTTTAGGGTACTTTATAATTTTTTGAAAATTTTCCTTTATAAAAAATGACTGTAACTTAAGGGGGTAATTTTCTATAGTCAGACTGGTCGCAAGTGAAATTCCTTTTACGTGATGATTAAGTATGCAGTGAAGTACCTTTGTAACAATATAAGTTGTTGAACAACTTTTTTAAGGGTACTTTATAATTTTTTGAAAATTTTTCCTTTATAAAATATGACTGTAACTTTAGGGAGTGATTTTCTATAGTCAGACTGGTCGCAAGTGAAATTCCTTTTGCATGATGATTAAGTTTGCAGTGAAGTATCTTTGCAACAATTTTAGTTGTGGAACAACTTTTTTTAGGGTACTTTATAATTTTTTGAAAATTTTCCTATATAAAAAATGAGTGTAACTTAAGGGGGTGATTTTCTATAGTCAGACTTGTCGCAAGTGAAAGTCCTTTTGCATGATGATTAAGTATGTAGTGAAGTACCTTTGTAACAATTTTAGTTGTGGAACAACTTTTTTAGGGTACTTTATAATTTTTTGAAAATTTTTCCTTTATAAAAAATGACTGTAACTTAAGGGGTGATTTTCTATAGTCAGACTGGTCGCAAGTGAAATTCCTTTTGCATGATGATTAAGTTTGCAGTGAAGTATCTTTGCAACAATTTTAGTTGTGGAACAACTTTTTTTAGGGTACTTTATAATTTTTTGAAAATTTTCCTTTATAAAAAATGACTGTAACTTAAGGGGGTGATTTTCTATAGTCGGACTGGTCGCAAGTGAAATTCCTTTTGCATGATGATTAAGTTTGCAGTGAAGTATCTTTGCAACAATTTTAGTTGTGGAACAACTTTTTAGGGTACTTTATAATTTTTTTGAAAATTTTTCCTTTATAAAAAATGACTGTAACTTAAGGGGGTGATTTTCTATAGTCAGACTGGTCGCAAGTGAAATTCCTTTTGCATGATGATTAGGTATGCAGTGAAGTACCTTTGTAACAATTTTAGTTGTGGAACAACTTTTTTAAGGGTACTTTATAATTTTTTGAAAATTTTCCCTTTATAAAAAATGACTGTAACTTTAGGGGTGATTTTCTACAGTCAGACTGGTCGCAAGTGAAATTCCTTTTGCATGGGAATTTTGTATGCAACGAGGTACCTTCATATACATTTTTGTTGTGGAGCAACTTTTTTAAGGGTACTTTATACTTTTTTAAAAATTTTCCCTATATAAAAAATGACTGTAACTTAAGGGGGTGATTTTCTATAGTCAGACTGGTCGCAAGTGAAATTCCTTTTGCATGGTGATTAGGTATGAAAATTTTAAGTCACCAATTTTTGTTCTGAAACAATTTTTTAAGGGTACTAAGAAACAAACAGGCGGAAATCATAATAATAGGCTGTCAAATTAAGCTGCCAACTTCACATATTGGCTGCTTAAAAAAAGCTGCTTACTTCACCTTTTGGCTGCGTAAAATGGCTGCTAATTTCACTCCGGTAAAACATTTCGTGTAAAATACACACATTCGTGTGTTAGGCCGGAACTAGAACTGAAAAGAGTGTGGCAATAAAATTTTATTTTTTACTAGAACTTAACTAAAAAGACAGAAATTTCTATTTAAAAAGTGAATTACTATACATCTTAATAAATTTACTCATAAGATCACGCCCGTGGTACTGATTAAACATCGTTACTATGTTAAATCGTTATCTTAAACAATATAAAGAAGGATGACACTGTATATTTTGTTTCAGCATCCAATGGCTGGTAATAGACGAAGCTGATAAACTTTTTGAAGATGGTAGCCGTAGTTTTCGCGATCAGCTCGATCAAATTCTGGCAGCATGCGATAACAGTGACAGAAGAATAGCTATGTTTAGTGCTACCTATACCCCTGTAGTTGCCAAATGGAGTGTTCACAACATGCCGGGCTTAATTCGAGTCACTGTGGGACAAAGGTTAGTGCATGGTTGTAGATGTTTGCGTTTAAATGTGAAAATCGTATATTGTACCGGGTGTCCAAATAATAAAGGACGCCGGCTGTTAAAAAATCGAATTCCATGGGTATACCTTAATAAAATCCTAAAAATACGATTTATTGATTATAATTCGTAAAGTATTGCATTTAGGCGAAAAAATTATATAACTCAAATTAAAGGTTCCGTAAAAATACATAATTTATGTCATATAAAATTTCTTGTAGCTTTTGTAGTTTTTGAGATATTGACGTATAAAATTTTCTTTGGCCTAAATTTTAGGTAAGGAACAAGATATCGAGATACGAATTTCGCGAGCTTGTTTAAGCATCATTTAGCTACTTTTTTATGAAAAAAAAATCATACCAATGCATTTAATTTTTTTGAAAAAATTAACCATTTGTCAGAATTTTGAAAAAAGCCCTCTAGCGGCGACATGTGAAACTAACAAAACTTTAAATAATATAACATTTATAGCCCAAGAAAAGCTCTTGTGAACTAGCCTAAGCATGTTAAAATCGGCTTAGCCGTTTTGAAGATACAAAGTGTTTTTTATGGAAACCTTTAAATACCCCCCACCACTTTATTTTTAGAGATACAGCAAAAATCGTCAAACAAAAAAGGTTAAAATTATCCTCGACTTTAAAAATTAGGTATTTTTTTGTTAGGTTAATATAGCAAAATTCACAGAAACATCACTTTTTTAGATTCAAATTTGCAGTTACGCTCCCTAGCGGCCATTTCTTGACCACTTTTACTAAGAATATTTTTTTCCCAACGCTGTGCGATAAACATTTTCTAAAATACACCCGGCGTCCTTTCTTATTTGGACACCCGGTACCAACGAGCATGGAATGACATGCATTTCTTACGGGTATGACGTTTGCAGCACTCGCCTGCGACTTGTGCTGCAAGTCATACCCATTCGATGCAAGTTTTACACTATAGTTTTTTTACGATTGTTATGTTACATAAAATGAGACTAGTAATGTTTTTTTTTTAATGTCAAAAATTGTTAATCTGACATTAAAGATTTTTCGGGCACCAAATTTAATGACGCGACATTTGCTGCCTGTAATATATTGGGTGCAGTGCTTAATTTCTAAAATTTTAGGTGTGGGAACTCTCATTTATTCTTATAAACCACCCTCTCTATTTTCTAATAAGGCCTAGTTTGATATTACCTCCCCCACCCCGTTAACATATCGGTGCCTACTCTAAATTTCTTATAAACTTGTTTCGATTTGCACCAACCATTTCGTATGAAGCTTACAATAACCAACATACCAACATTTTTATTTATATACAGTACAGTAGTAATAATACATATCAATACGTAAACAGATGTTTTTGAATATTTTCTGAAAAACTAGTAAAGGTTTATAATATATTTTTAATGTCACATCTTGAACTGTAATTTTATATTTCACAAAAACATTTCGCCTATCTTAAGGGCGCAGAACAATTTTTATACCTTCAAAATAAACCCACTTCTTGAAAAAGAAAGGAAATGTTTAATGACAACCGGCAGAAAAATAAAAAACTTTAATAGCCCAAATATTAAATTAAAGCATCAAATTGTTGCTAGTAGTAGTAACACACAGTTTTATTTTCCGGCCCGCATTACATTATCAAATATTTTTTAAAATATCTTTTACAAAAGATTTGATTTGACCAATGACAATCCAAGTTATTATTTAGAAAATCAGCTGTACCAAATATTTTATAAAATATTTAATGATATATTTGATAGTGTAATGCGGGCCTTAATATTTAATAAACTTAAAAAAAAGGGTTTGCGATTACTTTTCAAACTGCAAAGAAGAAAGAAGCCGACAAGACCGAAGGAGCGCACGTACTTCGCAAGCCTAATCTGCTGTGTTGCGCCGTTCCCTTGCGTTTCCAGTGAAATTAACCACTGATTGGGTGGCGTTAAACTAAATTCGCTTACGCTACTTTCCATAATAAATAATCTTCTTAAATACTTAAAACACTTTAGTCTCAATATTGTCAAAATAATAATTGTCAAATACTTTGTTTGTATTTGTATTGCTTGCGTCGCTATGCGGTGGTTATGCCGTTTTAACGCGGCGCCGCACAGTGGGACGAAGCGCAACCGTGCAACCACAAATTACTCTACAGCTCATATAGTTTAACCGTTTAAACTGATTTTTTTTAGAATCCTCGTCTTGAATTGCCTATCGATCCCTCTTTCTGGATTTTTGATTTGGGTTTTTATTTTCCGCTTACAAGCTGCAAGATTAGGTTTTAGCGTACATTTTTTTGCTCAAAATCTTCCCCTTGATAAGCGTGTCTGCGTGAAAATGGGGGCAACATTTTTGCTGTTCCCACAAATGGCCATAATATTCCGAAATTTTTTACGTAAAAGGGAATTTTACTTATTAAATGTGCAGGAAAAATTTGATTTAATAATTTTTTTTAGAATTATTCAAGAAATACGGTAATCTTTTTTTGAATTTTTGAACACATTCTCGAACCTCTGGAAAAATGGCCAAATAGATTTTTTTTTAACTTATTTTTAATAAAAATCACCCATATTTTTAAATGGCACTGAATACTTATTGTGCAAAAAATCTTGTTCTGGTTAGTAAAAGTGTAAAAGTGACCATTTTCGACATAACGAGGTTTTATCAATAATTAATTGAGTATTTTACCGAAAAAAGTGCCAGCTTTGGAAAAAAATATATAGATTAGAAAGTCTTTAGGATCATGCAAGGAATACGGAAAATTTGTCTCTGATTTTCTCCGTTTTTGGGTCATTTTGTGAAAATGCCCAAGAATTTTAAAACATATCCATAACAGGGATTCACTAATAATTGGACCAATTTATAGAGCAGAAAGTGTTAAAAATCATCAATTAAATAAACCGACATTTTTGGGACAATTAATTGAATTTTCTGTACCAGTTCGTTTATTCAATTCCGAACGCAAATCCCTATTCCTTTTGTGAATAAATATTGTTGGTTTACTAAAAGCTAATTAAAAGTAAGAGTTTTTGAAAGAGCTTTATTTTAAAACATAATTGGGTGACCAGGTAGTATAACTTTTTTCTACATTTCGGCAAACATGGTCTTCAAAGATTTATTAAGGCGAAGATCCCAAAGACTCTAATTTATAATTTTTTTTCCAAAGCTAACACATTATCCGGTAAAATTATGGGTAAATACCCATTATATAGAAAATGGTCGCTTTGACAAATTTGGCCTCCAATACTAGTGGTTTTTTTTTAATTTTTACGGATTTGTTTTTTTTAATTGATTTTTAAGAATCATTGGTGTTTGCTCTGGGAACCTAAAACAGATCGTTCCCATGTTTCTCACAACTCTTGATATTTTTGATTACATTTACAGAAGAACCGTTCACTTTATTAATGACCTCACTCTTTTAAGAAAGCTTTCTCTCTTGCCCGCCAACGAGCTTTCGGAGATCTTGTCTACTCCGAGGAATAAGCCAAAGCCACTTTTAATGACTTTCTTTTCTGTCTATTTGGAGAGGCTCGAATTCCCACTTTGTTCCTTCATCCCCAAATTACTTAAGCCGTGGAATCTTCTGCCGGTAAAGATCGTTCTTTCTTTGAATTCTAATTCTTGTGTTGATAAACTGACTTTCATTCTGAAGTGAAAAAGACTAAATTAAAGACTCACGGTACATTAGTATTTAGGCTATAAGCCTCCGTGGACTGTCGAAAGATTTAAAAAGGAGTGAAAACCATGTCAGTTTAACTGCCAAAAAGCAGTGTTTATTGATTAATTTATATCAACATGTAAAACACATTTAATTTTTAATGTTGGGACAGAAACAAAAAGGGTGGTTTGAGTTGCCTTTATAAAACAGAAGAACAATGCGTTTTAGGCAACTTTATTTTATCGTTTCATTTTGAAAAAATATTTCACTATAAAATTTTCTAGAAAATTGGACCGCTTCTGTCCAGGTCCCGGGGTAAAGCGAACGGGTCTGGTGCCTTTTAGGTACCAACGAATTCATACTTAAATTTGATTTTAATCGAAAGCTTACCTTTTAAAAATACGATTTATAAAAAAAAACTTTAGATGGTAAATATTTTTTTTAGTAAAAAACTAATTTTAAAATTTTTATTTTGCGTATTTAAATGCATACAAATACATTTTTTCTATATTGAGACTGACATTTTTGTCACTTTCAAATTCAAAATAAGTATCAACAGTGTTGCCCGATTTAATAAATTTGGGTCAGCAAGTTTTTACATCTTAAATATAATTGGGGAAAATAAAAAGACGCTTGTGAAGTTTTAATTTCAAAGGTCGCAGTCAATTTTTCTGAAAAATTCATAGTGAATACATGGTTGCGGCGTAAGCGGCGTTTAAAAGTGGAGATTTGCAATTAAATGGAAGAAAGGTGTAAAATAAATATAAAAACAAGCTTTTAAAAGGTGTTTATAAAATATTCTATATCAATATAGTGTATAAATTAAAAAATCTGTGCAAAAAGAAGGAGGAATAGTGAAAATAAGGTTAGTTTGATTTTCAACTTTGATGATGAATATCTAGAAAACAAAACGTTGCCAAGAAATTGTTTTTAGATTCGTGAACAGCGCCCCAAAAAACCCTCGTATACCAAATTTGGTCAAAATCGGAGTGGAGGCAACTTTCGAGACAATTACCAAAAAAACTCCAATTTGGCAACACTGCACGCTTTCATATAAATATTTAAATTTAACCTCAAAAATATTTTCTTGACGTTTCTTGTCATCAAGAGGAGTTTTCGCATTATATGGAGAAAATTAATGGTAATTTAAAATTTTTAAATCGAAATAAAAAATTAAAACCTAGTTCATCCAAAAATGTTTTTATTGAAAACTACTCTAATGAAGGTAAGCTTCATGTGGAAATTTAAAAAAATATAAAATCGATGGTACCTAAAAGGCATCAGACCCAAGCGAACTAAGCCCGTCAGCCCTATTGGCTCCTATGAACTTGCAGATCTCCTGAAACAAAAAAAAACCCAAAAAATTAAGAACACTAACCTACGTTTTGGTGGTAAGTCGGCCACCGTTGTCAAGATAAAATAAAGAGAAAAACAAAAAAGAAATTAAACCTAAACTATTTAAGAAATTTTGGTTTAAAAGTTAAGAAAATTCTAAAAGCTTTTTAAACTTAATGTTGTTTTGCCATAAATGACATATTAGTTTTTTTTACTGGTATATTTATAATTTAAATAGAGTAAACATGTGGTGTGGTGTGTTAATTGATTTTAAGTTTACCTGAAACTACCTCAGTCAGCATCAAGCATAGGTAACCATGTATTATTTAAATTAACAGATATTGTCGCTACATACTACATTAAATGTAAATTTTAATAATATAAATAATGCATTTTTCTTTCTTTTACGTTTTTTTAAAACAAGTTTTTTGGCCAAAATATTAGAATAATTTCAGTTTATTATGTGATTTTTATCAAATGCGTGTTGACATATTTTTGATTTGTGGAATTCTGTTTTTAATGTATGTTCTTTGTTCTTTTATGCGTTTGGCTAATGGTCTGGAAGTTTCACCTATATAAAATTTATTACATTCACAACTGATCTTATAACTATCATTTTTTGTATTTTGGTTTATATTATATGGTTTTGTTTTTGTTACTTGAGATCTAATAGTGTTTTGCGTTTTAAAGGTAGTACGACTTTTAAATTTATTACCTATTCATTGAATGTTATTTGATAAGCCAGGAATAATAGTAAAAATTAATTTGTAATAGGTCTATTTTGATTTTGTCTTAGATTTTGTCTTTTAAATATTTAAAAGCATTTGTTTAAAATTAGGAGGATAAATATTTTAAACTCAAATATCTTTTAATAATTCTTTTTCGTTTTCTTTGTTTTGACTAGAACAAATTATTTTAACTCTATGAAGAAGACTTTTTACAATTCCTTTTTTTTACAATAATTGGATGATTAAAGTAAAAATTTAAGTATCAGTTTGTATGTGTAACACACCCACAAACAGATTTAAAATTTATGACAAAACGTCATAAATTTTAAAAAGCTTTTGGAATTTCCTAAATTTTTAAACCAAAATTTCTTAAAAAAGTTAGTTTCTTTTTTGCTTTCCTTTTAAATTGATCTTGACAACCGTGTCCGACTTGCCACCAAAACGTAGATTAGTGTTCCTTATTTTTTGGCTTTTTTGTGGGTTTTTCTTTTTTCTGTTTTAGGCGATTTGCAAGTTATAGGTCATAGTGGTTCCCTTTTCTAAAAAAATTCAAGGCGAGTAATCCCAACAAAAACATACTAAAACTTGAATCCGCCACCAAACTATAGAACATATTTACAAATACTTCGCTAATTGGAATTTGATGAAAAAGTTGTACTTTTGTTAAGTACTGAAACATAAACAGCAGAAAATATATGAACATTGAAAAATAAATATTTTATTTTCTTTATGCAATAACATTCCTGGATCCTAACCTGACTCTGTTTATCAGCAAAAATTAGTTATGTTCTCACGAGCATCTTGTTGGGCTGCCGTTGTTGTACGAACGCTTATTTTTCTTTCCAAACCTGTTTTTGATAATAAAATATTGAATATTTCGCTAAAGTTTCCAACGGTTTTCAAAGTATCGTAAAAGTTTTAGAGGGGAGATTAAACAGCTGAAAATAAAAAATACCAAATAAACACACATCCGGAAAAAGTCAGTTTTGAAGAGCAAAAAAGCTGGGCTGGGTTTCTATAACGAAATATTATTCATAAATTCTTTATTCAAAAAATTATTTACTTACTTTTTGGTTTTGTGTGAAAACCCCTCGTTGTAATATTGCCGAAAAGTAGATTATAATGTTGCAGATATTATTAATGTAAAAATATTTAATTCAGAACATAGATTTAAATCGTTGTGCCACAAAAAAATATTTATAGTTTGGCCAACTTATAAGTGTTTATATTTTAAGCATAATATTATAATGTATATTACAACAAGAATTTTATTGTAAAAGGGCCCAGCACAATCCTTATGGAAAATGGATTTTAGCTCATTTTTTGAAACTTTACAGATTGATAGTACGCTGATCGAGAGACTCAATAGGCACGAAACCCGATAACTCCTCCAACCCCCTAAAATAATCTCGAAAATCAGGGTTATGCATTTGACTGTATATTGGTTAGTTGCCTTACCAAAATACTTAATACTTTAGTCGAACTTACACAGTCACTAAACTTAAGCCTGACATCCCCCAATCATTCAACTACTTCCCCCCAATCCCCTTGCCCTTACCACCACCGAATAAAGTCTTCATGCGATTTTTCCCTGTTTACAGGTTATGTGACCGTTTAATCGTAAATTTCGTAATATAGCCACCTAATCGATCATTATCCAATTTCTTTCGGCCCCAATAACTAAACATCAACCCCATCCCCCAACTGCACCTTATATCAAAGCCTGCCGTAAGACTTTCCTGCTTCCTGGGTGTGAAACCGTTTGAACAGCTAGCTTAACCATCACAAGCCAATACCCTTATCGTGGCCGTGGGATAGAGCTCATGATCAAACGGTTTTACAACCAGTAAGCAGGAAAAAGTTACATTGCAGGCTTGTGATTGGGTGGTGGGTGGGAGTTCAATTGTTGGGGTCAAGGGTATTGGGTTGTGATAGTTTGGGTCGCTGTTTTACGGAACTCGCGATCAAATGGTTTCACAGCCCGTAAACGGGGAAACGTCAGACTTTGGTCGGTGGTGGAAAGGTGCAGAGGGTGGGGAAGAGGAGTAGTTAAATAATTTGGGGATGTCAGGCCTAAGTCCAGTGGCTGTGTGGTAAGAGATTTGACCAATAATCATTCAAGTATATCTTTCTGACCTTTGGGGTGATTTTTTGGGGATGGCGGAGGTGGAGGAGTTATCGGATTTTGTGTCTATTGTGAACTGTCTATTTGCAAAGTTAAAAAAAATGGCTAGAACTAGAACTAGAATAGGCAATGAACGTAAATAGTCCATAGTGGCTTGCACCTTTTTATTTTTGGGTATATTTAACCTTTGTTACGGTAAAATTTCTTATAAAATTCTGATCCCGTAAATTTTGTTTTTCCTCGGTAGAGCTGTGATAAATAGACAGAAAATGTACTAAAGTAATAAGGTTTAGGTGTTCGCTTTTAAAAGTATAGTTACAGTAATAAGTACTAGTTTATTTTAAAAAGACTGAAAGAAGTGTTAGGTATTTTACCCCAAGTAAAAATTTTACAGACGAAAAAAAGTAAATATTGATTTTAGAAGATCAGTACTTGGAATAGTTTAAATGTGCTTAAATCATTTAAGTACTCGAAAGTATTTAATTACTTTTTAAAACCAAGAGATTGAAAACAATAACTTGTAAAATAATATTTTACAATGTGGTTTATAAATATAAACATATGGCGACATGGCCAAGAAATATGAATAAATACTCGATTAATCAAAGGAAAGTTATATAAGGAAAAACAAATGTGTACAGTATACAGGGTGGCTAATTTGGGTTGTATTTGCGAGGTATTGAGAACTCCATGAGAGATAGAGAAATTCTGTTGTAATTTCAAGGTTAACTTGTTTTATTTTGGAGATAAAGAGCGTTTTTAAATTTTTGTCGATTTTACGAGGGTCCTGTATATCGCTTATTATTAGAGATAGAGAAAAACTTTAAATGGCAATATTTTATAGATTTTTACGTAGATTCCAGTGGCGTACTCATCAGTTAACCTATTTGAGTTATTACAGAAACTTGTTTTTTTAATGGATCACCCTGTATATAATATTTAATATTTAGCTATCAGTCAATTGCAAATTAAATTACCTTTTTAATTAAAACCCCAAACTTTATTATAAGTCTAAAACTGTCATTTTTGCAGTTTTTCTCGTTCTTTATTATCCACTAACATAATAAGACTATGTTAAGTTTTATTTTTATGTCAAGACTCTTTGCCAGTCCAATATAATATCAATAATGAAACATTCTTTAAAAAATTCCATAAATCTCTTTTTGAACTTTTAAAAGAAATGACAAGTACCAAAGTTTGATTATTCTCCCCTCAAAGATTAAAACCAAACTTCTTTTCCTTACTCTGTAAGTAGAGTCCTTAGTTTTGTATGCCTAAGAATAATTCTTTTTTTTATTAATATCTTTATTATACATTATACATTACATTATACATTACATACACATGAGCATTAATATCTTTGAATGGTACTTATAACAATAAGATAAATATGTAAGCAAAAATGTAATTATATAGTAGATGAGGAACACCTGTATGTGCATAATTCACTACAATCACAACTAGATTCAAAAACATATCTTAAAGAAAGTAACATTTAACAACTAAGAGAAACGGCCATATATGGAATCTACAAAAATCATGTATCACTAAAGATAAAGAAATCAATTAAAAAAACCTTTCAAATTGTAGGCAGTTATCACAAATAAATCTTTTGCATACCTTCCTAAACTTATGTTTATTCAATATTCTTTTGATTTCGACTGGAAGCACATTATAAATTTTGGGGCCAATATAATTAATGTATCTTATATTAAGATCATTGCGGCTAAGCGGAAGTTGCAAATCTCCATTTTCATTAGCCCGAGTGGAATATTTGTGGTCTATAGCAATCTGCATGTTTCTATGTTTCTGCATAAAAGAACAGACAGTTACCATATATATTGATCTAATATTACATAATTCTGAGGAAAACAGCTTACGAGTTGGATATAATTTGTTTCTTTTAAATATAATTTTAATGATGTATTTTTGTATGATATTTAATTTATGTAAGTTGCTATTATAAAGTCCGCCCCACACCAGAATCCCATATCTAATTATCGATTCTACAAATGCCTTATAAAGTGTTATTAGAGTTTTTCTATTTAAAAATTCCCTCATTAGGTAGAACTTATGAATGAGTCTGCTAGTTTACTCGATAGATAATCAATATGTGGTTGCCATTTAAGAAACTGATCAATTATAATACCAAGGCATTTTGTACTTGACGCTTCCATAAGACGATGGTTATCAATAGTAATCGAGTTAAAAGGTGGTCTGTTAGCCCTAGTAAGGGAAAATGCTATATAATTGGTTTTAGCTAAGTTTAAAGTTAGTTTATAAGATTGAAGCCAATTTTTTACAATCTTGATTCCATTTATCGTATTATGTTTAACACTATCCCAAGATTCACCGGCGAAAACAATCGCCGTATCATCAGCATAGGAAATAGATATCCCGCCCATGTTCAACTTCAACAAAGAATTTATGTAGATAATGAAAAGTTATGGTCCCAAGACTGTTCCTTGTGCAACACCAATTTTATTGTTTGTTTACTACTTAAGACATTATTAAGTTTGACCATCTGTAATCTACCAACCAAATAACTCTGCAATAATTTATAAGCAGTTCCCCTAATACCACAGGAATGAAGAACGGCAAGAAGTCTGTCATGGGGGACAGTGTCAAATGCTTTTGCGAGGTCTAAAAACACTGCTAAACTTTTTATTCATATTTAAGTTGTTGACTACCTCGGTTATAAGCTTATGCATTGCGTCTGATGTACTAGACTTTCAACAAAGCCATACTGGTTTGAAGATAATATATTGTTAGTTTTAAAAAAAAGGGTGAGTCTTTCCTTTAAGCATTTCTCGAGGAGTTTAGCAAAATGGCTTATGAGGCTAATGGGTCGATAGTTATTGATAGAAGTTTTACATCCCGCTTTGTGTATGGGCGTAATTATTGACAGTTTGAACTCTTCAGGTACAACTCCGGTTTCTACAATTAAATTAAATATATGCAATAATGGATCAAGTATCTCTAGGTATGTCTGTTTAATTGTAGTAACCTGAATGTCATCATAGCCGGGTGAGCTGTTGTTTCTTAATGAAGCTATATGTTTAATTAATTCGTTTTTAGTTACAGGTTTAAGAAAAATTGAGTTTGGTATGGGCGAATCTGTTTGACACTCTATTTCAGGAGGAGGAATGGCCTTTGCCATTTCAACTCCGATATTTATAAGTATTCATTACAAAAATTTGACATCTCCAACGAATTAACAAAATTTTTTAATGTAAAACATTTTATCTTTTGTAATTTTAATCCGCTAAGATGGCTTTGTTTGTTGTTTTATTTGAGCCGGGTATTATAATGTCGGATTATCTATATTTCTGTGGTTTTCAATTCAGTTTTCTAAAATGTGGATTTTATTAAAATAACGGGCCTCAAAAGGTAACTTTAAATTCTTAGAAAGATGTTTTTTGAACATTTTAAAAACCCTATATGTTTGAATGTCACATTCAAAGTGAAACGAACTCTGTTAACGCAAGAGATACGTATTTTCAAAAATATCCATATTCAAAACAGCCAAATTTTAAAGGTTTAGAACTTAATTTACGCCACTATGGATAGAGTTGCCACGGGACGAGACGAGACGAGATAAAGCCTTGTCTCGTCTCATTTCGAAATTTCGAGATAATATATTTCGAGACGAGACGAGACAAGGGTCGATACGAGACGAGACAAACGTTTGTCTCGTCTCTATAGAGCGGTTGCCTTTTTAAAATGTTTTGACATTTTTCCTTAGTTCATTCTTGTGTTTGAAGCTTGTAAGAAGTAAGAAGGTGAATTAATATTCTTTATAAATGGAACACCCTGTATAAATGATTATATTTTTATAACACGCCTTGTAAAAAAAAGTTGACGTGATTGAGCTTTTCTTAAAATTGTGTAGGTTTCTCAAACAATTGGTGATTTCAGACTTTACGGACACCCATAATATGCAACTAAAAATAAAATAATGAACCTAATAATTTGTTTTTTTATTTAAAATAAAAATATACAACATATAAGTGACATAAAAATGTCCACAAAATAGACAAAAATCTGAAAGATAATGGAACATAAGTCATAAACTCCATTACAAAACGCAGGTAAAATGTTTTCTAGAAATTTTTCATATAATTATACAGGGTGTTTGAGCAATAGTTTTAAAATCTTTAACAGCAGTTAGATCTTGCAAAAAAAGTCTCTATAAACATAAGTCCTAAAGTTATAAAAAAACTTTAATTGTACATAATTTTTTAAAACAATTATTTTGATTAAACAAATACAAGGGTATAAAAAAAGAATCGGTTTTAATTTTTTTCTTGAAAGCAAAGCAAAATTTTTAAAAAAATCGAGATCGATGGTAATACCACGAGTGCTTAAAGATTACCGATAATTTTTCACAATAGCGTGTTTTCTCATAATTTCACGAGTCCGAGGGACGAGTGAAATTTTTAAAGAAAACACGCATGAGTAAAAAAATATCTGATTAATTTTAAAGCACGAGCAGTATTTAGGGAGAATATTTCAGGAATCAAAAACGTAGATAAGGTTAATTAACTTAAAATTAAATATTAATTTAGCAAATCGTCATTATTATTTAAAAATTTCGTATTGTCAATTTGGCAGTAAGTGGAAAAACCACGTTGCCTAGACGAGGTGGAATTTCCGCTGTAATTTCTCCATAATATCACTTCTCTTATGGGAAAATATGTACATGAGTGAATTATTCAAAATAATTAAAAAATAATAAAACCACAGGGTGATATCCTTTTTAAAGCAATTAATTTTAGCTTCTTTTTTTTAACACCCCGTATTTCTGAAACGATGCATTTCTTGACCTATGTTTATAGGAACTTATTTTATCTTAAACAACCTGTATAATTCTTAAGAAATATATTGTTGGAGATTTATTACAGTTAGTTCACTTAAGTTTTAAGTCATTAAAATTTTTCGAGATGTCTCGTCTCGTCTCGTCTCGAGCTTGTCTCGAAGGATTTTATCTCGTTTCGTCTCGTCTCGAAATTCGAGACAAAATGCTCTCGAGACGAGACAAAATGGCTTCGAGACGAGACGAGACGT
>JAHBCN010002997.1:0-81760 GCA_019359885.1 Listronotus oregonensis | reverse complement strand
GAAGTCATCAAACTAAAAATGCGTGACTAAAGAGGCAGGGGGAAAAATTTTTTGGGGACGGAAAAATTGTCCAGTTATTTTTTAATAACTTTTAATTGTTGTAACATTTTAAATAAAATTTATTTATAAATAGGTTCATATTTCTATTTCTTTTAAAAATTATTGATCGGGTGGTAAAAAATTTAAAAATTTAAAATAAAAGAAAATTTTTTTAAAATTAAAAATTTTTTTAAATTTTTTTACCTGGGGAAATTTTTCTCTTATTTTTTTGAAAAAAATTATTTTTATGTAGAAAGAAAGTTTTATCAAAATAATTTAAAAAAAAATCATTATAACAAAAAAAAAAAAAACAAAAAAAATTGAATTTTTTTAATTTTTTTTTTTTTTTTTTTCACAATTTTATCTGGAAAACCTATCGGGGCATTTTCACAAAAAACAAACCATGTCAAAGCTTTTAATAGGGTTTTGGCTGGTATTTATTGACATTTGAGAATAATTTTTAAATTTTTTATCTTTTTTTGGTGGGATCTTTTCCCTTTTTTCTGTTAAATGAATGAAAAAAATGGGAAGAAGGGGAATTTCATGCCTTTTTTCTCAGTAAACCTTATAATATATTTTAAATCACGTCAGGTTTGTGGTCTGAAAGGTAAAATGCAATTTTCTTTGTTTAGTATATAGAATTCCCGCATTTAAAATTCTAAGACAATTATGACTACAGATACTACCCTCTAAATATACGCTAGTTCTGCTCCTTTTTAGTGTGTAACAAATTAAAATGTGCAATTTTCAGAATGTTTCCTTTACTTGTGTCCTTAAACCTATTAACATAACAAATTTCAGGCTTTAATTCTCTCGGAAATTGTGCCATAAAGTAGGTCAGTCAATGAGTCAGACAGTAGTAAAATTGTCGATTTTTAAAATCGAATATCTTAAAAACCACCTAACATAACTTTTCAACTTTTTTTACAAGTATTTAGAATACTTACGTGAATTTACGTAATACATCTTATACCTTTATGTGAAACGATAACGAAGTTATGATAGGAGGAAAAATATAACTTGGGCTGGTGCACTAGGGGCCCGGTTTTTCTTACTTTAACCCTTAAAGTTTCACTTTATTGTGAGGAAATTTTTTAAATAGCTGAAGGTTGCGACATAAATATACACCTAATGAAATCTTTTCTGCACAGTATATTTATAAAGTCTAGGCTATTTATTCTTCAAATTTCGTAAATTCGGATTTTAAAAAATTGCTAATTACATTTGACAAAGCATTAACTTTATATTACAAAAGTAACTAGTGGAAGGAATAGTATTAATTAGGATTTCACGAGACTCTCGAAATTCGAATTTTCTCGTTTCCGTCTCGATTTCGAGACAAGATCGAGACGAGACTTTTTTGTTTTTTGAGACGAGATCGAGAAAACACTTCAATTTTTCGAGATCGAGAAAAATTTTTTCGAGATATCTCGACCGAAAAAAAGTATGTGTTTAAAAAAACTCACAGCCCTAAATAGGACAGAAAATAAAAAATAAAAAACTATGCTAAGAAATAATTTAATTTATTTTTTAAAATGAGAACATTACAAACCAAAAAAAAAAAAAAACAATGACAACAAAGCAGAAATTATTTCGATATTTCTCGATCTGATATTGCTGCAATAAGTCACACTTAAATACCCCCAAAAAAAAAATTAAAAAAATATGCTAAAAAATTTTAATTTATTTTAAACATAAGAACATAAAAACCAAAAAAAAAAAAGCAAAGATAGCAAAAATAAATAAAAAGGACAAAGATAAAAGTAAGTATTTTTATATTCAAAAAAAACTTAAGCGTCTTAAACTGTTCCAAACTATTACAAATAATTTGCGTAATATCGATAATTTTTTTTTTAAAGACGATTTTTTGGGTTTAAAAAATGAGTTTGTTGCTGGTATTGGTACATGTAGATACATTTTCTTTTTCAAAACAAGAAAAATTTTAAACTCTCCCTTTTTGTACCTAGGTAAAAAAAATTTTTAAAAGTATGGATAAAAGATTTAAAAATAAACTAAGGATTTGTTTAATTTTTTTTTTTGGAAAATATTCTTTTTTTTTGTGCTGATACTTGGGGTTTTTTTTTTTTTTATACGTGGCTTTTAGTAGTTTTAGTTCATAGCATATATGTATAGCCTCTGTACAAGGTGATTGGTAAGTAGAGGCAAAAAAAAAAAGCCCAATTAATTTTTTAATTTTAAATTAAAAAAAAAGTTTTTTCAAAAAAATTTTCCTTGTTTTTAAAAAATTTCACTATAAAGTTTTAAAAAAAAATCACATTTGGGTGTCGCTAATCTTTTTTGGCGCTTTCAAACTATTACGTCATATGAAACAAGTTTGACTTTTTCAAAAATTAGACATTTTTAATCTGTTATTGAAAAAATCACAAGAAAACGGAGTTCACTAACGAAGAATACGGTAATATTGTTTTGTGTATGGGTATAACATAATAATTATTAAAATGTACCAAAGTGTCTAACTTTTTTCAACAGTCAAACTTGATTTTATATGACGTTTTTTGGCGCCCTTTTAAAAACCCCCAAAGATTGAATTTTTTTTTTAAAAATTTATCAAAATATCTTGGAAAAAAGGAAAATTCAAAAAAAAATTCCTTTTTTCAATTCAGAATTAAAAAAACAGTATTATTTATTAATAAAAATTGTGAAAACTAAAATGTTTGCTTCTTCTTATAGAACTGATGATTTCATGGAAAAAAACTTGACTAACATATCTATCAACTTTAAATTAAGTATTGTAGCCCATTAGATATTTTTAAAATTTGATGCCTTACATACAAATGAATAGATAATTTTCCATAAAACCGACAAAGGGATCGATTTTTAACCGAAATAACTTAAGCAGGTGTATTTCACAATGCATTCCCGCGCCTTGGGCACTAAGAAACACAATACTGTTTCACCCCTAACGCACGCAATAAAAATTTTAAGTTTTTAGCCTTTTTAGCAGTTGACTACTGGTGACAGCCCATCATAGGCGTAACATTTTCTTACATGATTTCATACAAAAAAAGTGGATTAACCTGTATAGACTTGTATTATTAAAAACATTAAAATTGACATCAACTAGTTCTTGTCATTAAATTTTTATGATCTTCATATGAGGGAATCAATATACAGTGGTATCTTATACATTTATACAATCCTATTGTTCAGAATAGCAATAGTCTTCACAAATTTAAAACTTTTTTACTTTGGTGCGGAAATAACACTTTCAGGAAAATCCTAGAATACAAAAACTCACCTTTAACTTTACTCGTTCTTGCCCCGTTGATCACCGCTTCCCGTGAGATCAGCGAAAATAATCAACGCTGGGCACGATCAGTAAGTGGATGGGTGACCGCTTCACTCCAATGTGCCCCTTAAATTAATCTACAGCTCATATAGTTTAACTTGCTCGTCTTGAATTTGCCTATCGAATTCCTCTTTTTTTTTATTTTCCGGAAATTTGTTTCCAAATCTTGATTTTTTAAAAAACAAATTTTTGCTCAAAATCTTTCCCTTGATAAGCCCCAAAAGAGCTCTGCGTGAAAATAAGGGCAACATTTTTGTTATTTTCACAAACGGCATAATGTTCTGAAATATTTTACTCAAAAGGGACTTTTACTCCCAAAAACATTCATAATGTTCCGATATTTTTTACGCGAAATGGACTTTACTCATAATGGTGCAGGAAAAATTTGATTTAATAAAAATTGTTTAGAATCATTCAAGGAATATGGATAATCTTTTTTAAAATTTTTAATTTATCAAATTAAAGATCCCAAAAACTTTCTGATCTATAAATCTTTTATCAAAGCTAACACATTTTTAGGTGAAGTATTGGTCAATTATTAACTGATAAACACCGATTATGTCCAAAATGGTAGCTTTTACAGAACATAATTTTTTGCACAAAAAGTATTCAGTGCCAGAAATATGGGTGATTTTATTCAGAATTTTAGCATAAGTCTCAAAATTTTTTTGGCCATTTTTCCAGAGGGACGAACATGTATACAAAAATTCTGAAAAGGATTTTGCTTATTCCTTAATTGATTCTAAAGAATTTTTGGTAAATCAAATTTTTCCATGCACCATTATATGTAAAAGTCCATTTCGCGTAAAAAATTTATGTCCCACTGTGCGACAGGGGGACGAAATAAAATATCATAAGGATAAAACACTGGACAAGCAGTAGGAAGAAATAAAATATAAGAAGCAACCCCACTTCTAGTTCTGATTTAAATCACTGTTCATTTTTAAACACATACTATTAAGAATGGGAAAAGACATAACCTAATCATTCAAGTTTTCTTTTATTAATAGAATTACGAATGTTCTGAATTCTGCTGAGATAAGATTTAGGTGAGTAGAATGATACTTTTTTAAATTTAGAAAAGTTTGTATGTTAAATAATTAATTAATTGGAAAATAATGCCCAATAAATTGCTACTATGCTCAAAATAATAATTGTGTTTCCAAAATAGTAGATCTGTTACCAGATGAATAATACTGTGTTCATAAAGTAACAGATAAATTCGATTTAAATTCACGTATTCTGTTCTTCGAAAATCGCTCGGAGACGTCGATTTTTTATTTTCAATCACGCATTTTTTGATATATTGAAGACAGGGTGGTCCAAAAAAAAATATAATATTAATTATGTTTTTTTTTTAACTGGCACATCCTTTATATTTTGCTAAATATGGATTTTGTACTTTACGCTAATTACACTTATGGCCTAAACTTTTGAACTGCGGTCAGTTGATATTAACTTACAATGCTTAACAAATTCGATTGATTTCAACTGAAATGATAAAAAAGGGTAAGTAACACAGTAATAGCATACTATTTAATTAAATTAAAAACTATTAAAAACAAAGCTTAAGAGGAATTCATTAACTGAAAACCCTCTTGTGCCTGGCGGAAACCTAAGCGATTGATGAATTCCGCTTGAACTTTGTTCTCAATGGTTTTCCAAATTCAAATATTTTAGTTTAATTAAATAGTATGCTATTTCTGTGTTACTTACCCTCTCTTGTCTCCCACGCTGTGTTCGCACGTCGATGTCGTGGTTGGGCCCAGTAGGATCTTTTGGAACATGTGCTGGAGTTGCTGGTTATCGGCAACTCCAGCCGCTAGCGTATGGGACGGGATCCGAAGCTAAGACGAACACCAGGCTTTACTCAAGGTGTTAGTATACCGTGCTGTATGTGAATAACATCCTGTGCCTTAAACAGGTGTCTCCAACGGTGCCTTCAAAATACAGGGCGACCTCTCGGAGTATCTAGCCTTACTGCGGTAATGCGGGGCTCTGCCGTGGTTGACTATTACTTCCCTAGCTTTAAACAGAAAGCGGACATAAACCGCTTTCAGGAAAAAGTTACAAAGGTCACAAGCGGACAAGGGTGCGCCGACAGAAATGGGTGAATTCGTATCGCCCCGTATGCCACTGAAGTCACAGGCACCTATTTCACGCGGAAGGGCTAATCCATTCCGAACAAGCGAGTGGTTAGGAAGGGATCACTGAATCCAAACAGAAGGCAAACAGAACCGTTTTTGTAGGGAAAAGGGTTCCCTGGCTTTAAGCAGAAAGCGGATAGAACTGTTTTCATAGGGAAAGGTCGGAGATACGGCCTCAGAAGGTACATTTGGTCACCTACGTCAGTAAACCGGAAGAGGAGGGCATGACGGATCTATTTGTCTGCTCGTCATACTTTCCAGGAGATAGGGACACCAGAACACATATTGTGCGGTAGCGGCACCAGTAAGAGGAGATGCAAGAACTCTCTCCCAATTTGATATCGGATTCATTAGAAGTCTGATTCCATTAATAGGTGTGAGCCACAATAGACCGAGCGGTCGCGGTGGAGGGCGTGAAAAGTCCACTCACTTTAAATCAAACCTAACCTAACCTACCCTCTCTTATCATTTTAATTGAAATAAATCAAATTTGTAAAGCATTGTAAGTTGGTGCAATTAACCTCAGCCAAAAGTTATCAAGTTTAGGCCATAAGTATTATATGTTTTTGTAATCAGAGTAACGTACAAAATCCAAATTTAGAAAAATATACAGGGTGTGCCATTTAAAAAAACCATAAATTATATCATACTTTTTTGGATCATCCTGTATACATCATTAATTACATTTTGGGGTCATTGCATTTACATTTACAGATAATTGTTTTAAAAAAGTTGGGCTTTACTAACTTGGTGACCGATCTTAGGATATATAAATTTATATGATAACTAATAAGTAAATAATTTAATAATTGAATAAATAACACACATTAGTTCCATTTTAAAAGTTAAACTGCCAATAATAAACATAACTAGTTCAATACATTTAAATCCAAATATTACACACACCACTGACTTCCATAAAAAAACCAGAAAAAACAACACAAGGGGGTCAAGTATCGAAGAATACACTAACAAACACCTGATACCTTTTCCTCCCCATGTCATGCCATAACGTCCTTTTAAAGGAATACAATAAGTATCCTAATCAGTTCACGGTGTCCGGTGCGATTAGTTATTTTTAAAGCGGTGTTGTCAGTTCTTTAAAATATATTGTGTCAAGAAGTTTTTCTTTAAAAAGCGAGACGATGGCACTTACAGTGTTTTAGGCTGAAATAAAAAAAATGATCATGCATTTTAAAGATAATAACATTATCTTAAGTTAGCTTTTTTTGAAGTTTTTATGCAGTTTAAAAGAAGCTTAAAAATGCTCAGTGATTTTTAAAACACGATGTATTCTTTAAAATTTTAAATTTTAAAAACTAATTTGTCTTAGTTTGACTTGAGTTGGCTAATCAAAAAATATTTATATGTCCTTATATTCTGCAAAATAAAAAAAATAAATAAATTAAGGGAGCTTTGTACTCGTTTTCTCTGGAATTTTTAACATTTTTAGCACCGCGCATTGTGTATACAGTGTAAGTCTCTAATTTAAAATAAATTTAAAAAATCATTAAAAAGGTAAATTAACAAAATTAAACTTGAAAAAAAGGCTTAAAATTATAAAATGATATTTTTTTATATATACACTAATTTATCTAAAAAACGAAATTAAAAGTTAGTACGAAAAAAATTAGGAGCCTATATTTTGTTTTTTTGAAGTCGGTGCCAGCAAGCCATCGAATATAAAACCTAATCACAATAAAAATGAAATATCCGATACAAAACAGAGTTTATAAGACATTTTACTTAACGACTTTAATTTTTTTTAATATGATTAGTGGCTATTTTTTAGGGCTGGCACCGTTCTCAAAAAAAAAATGTAGGCCTTTAATTTGTTTTGTACCGGCTTTGTATTTTGTTTTTTTTTTTAATGTATTAGTGAGTGTATAATAAAAAATAATATTTGCTAATTTAAAGTTAATTTGTTTTAGGTCATTTCAATTTTTTTAAATTACCTTTGTCTTTCGTAATTTCAAGTTTCAAGTACGCACTAGAATATTTCTTTTGTAAAAGTTTTGTTGTAAATATTTAAAGATTTTGTTGATTACTTTCTTTCATGCACTAAAATTTGACCAAGTTTTTGAGGTATAAGTCCAGAAGCGACCAAGTTTTATACAAACTTTTTAACCCCATTTTACACTTTTTGGGAGGAGTTTCCTAAAATCCTCTCTTGGCTGGCGTTTTTCTTTCTGGGTAAAATAACGATTGTTCTATGCAAACTTTTATCCCCATTTTAATCTCCCAAGAGATCTCATTTTAAAAATGTTAAAACAGATCATTTTTAATCGTAATCAATAGCCTACATACCAATTTTCATACTTCTAAGTCCAGAAAAAACAAAGTTCCATACACACTTTCACCCCTCCCCCCTTCAACTCCTGTAAGAGGGTGCTTCCTAAAATTCTTGGCTGACGTCTTTTACTCATAACCTACCTTCGTGCAAAAAGTGATTAGTCAATTAACGTATAAATAAGTTATATTTCATATATATATATATATATATATATATATATATATATATATATATATATATATATATATATATATATAATATATATATATATATATATATATATATATATATATATATATATATAATATATATATATATATATATATATATATATATATATATATATATATATATATATATATATATATATATATATATATATATATATATATATATATATATATAAACTACTAAACCGATGTTGATAAAATCTTACTGTTCCCAAAGATGAAGTAAATTTAAGCCCATAACAAAGCTTGGTTACAATCCGATTAATTTCGAAAATGCGACATGAATAATACAGGTTCCCGATATGCACTTAAAATCTTTTTATGATAAAAAAAGTTAATGCAGGATTTCAAATAGAAAACAAATAATGACGGAAAATAAACATATCAACTTCGTTATTTTAAATGGAACACGATTGATATGATTGAAAATTCAAATTCTGCTAATCTTCCTCTTTCAAATATATAACTTATCTATGTTCGGATAAACGAGTTGCAAGTTATTTGAATTTAAAATCTGTTCTTATAAGCCATAGTTAGCCATGGATATAATCCAAAGTTTGGCAAAGTTAAGTCGCGTTAGCCATGGTTCGTCTTGGAAACCAAACAAAAATATAAATATTTGACAGAAGTCAATTTTCGGTTGTATCCATGGCTAACTATGGCTTATAAGAACAGATTTTAAATTCAAATAATTTGCAACTCGTTTATCCGAACATAGATAAGTTATATATATTTGAAAAGAGGAAGATTAGCAGAATTTGAATTTTCAATCATATACAGGGTGTTCCATTTAAAATAACGAAGTTGATAGTGATTTGTTAATTTTCCGATCATCATTTATTTTTCTATCTTACACCATGAAAATCTTCATGAAAAATCCTGCAACTTGCATATAAACTATTATTTTCTATCTAGAAAAATAAAGATTTTAAAGGGGTGCGCAATTATACGGAAAAACCCTGTACATACATACATACATACATACATACATACATACATATATGCACTAAATCATATTTTAAGTTATCAAGTGTGACTTTTAAATATATAGGGTGTGTCATAAAAACAGTTTTTTTTAATTGTCCTGTTTGAATTTCCTCTCCATTATCAATATAAATAAAATATAATTAATTTTTTAGGTAAAATTTCCAAGCAAAGCAATTTTTTTATCCAACCTCACTTAATGCAGGAACAAAAACGAATAACTTGTAACTCTATATTTGTTGTGTTTTTTAAGCCCTGTCAATACAAGTCAACCAGAACCAATCCGTTTATGATTGAGGGGGAATTTTTCTAATCCGTCATTTAACTACAACTTTGTTGGTGCGTAGAGATCATTTGCAAAACACATGCTGCTTGGTTATCAAGATTTTAATCTGATGTCGCGTGGATAATCGTTACTTTAGCTTAAGTCAATAATTGAAAAATAATATATTAATAAATATTTATGGTTCGTTGAAAATAACACATCGGATGACGGCAATTTGCAATACATGGCAACCATGGTTCTTCCTTATATTAAATATCCCTTTCTTGGCGGGTACATACTTCTACCTGCGTTGTCCGTTGCGACATGTGCTCGGAGAACAGGTGCCCCGGCACCTGCAGGGTACCCTCGGGAGAACCAAGATTCACCCGATCACTTTGAGAAACCGTTGGAAAAACTTTGTAAAAATTGTTTTTGTTGAATTAATTATTACCTTATTATTATATTATAAAAACAAAATACTGTAATATTTTATTGCCGATGGTAATTTATAAACTTTTAGAATTTTAAAATTATTTGTAAAAGATTTTTATCTACTAAATGAAACTTTTAAGGATTTAGTCATTCGTTTATTAAATCATCAAAATTTTCAAGCATTTCCCGAGGGGTTAGAAACTTGAAATTTGGTATGTATGTAGGTTTCAGGACACAAGCAAAGAAACAATTCTGACAATAGGCAATTTTTACTCTAAGCACCCCGAAACGGGGGTTTTTAAATTTAGGGGGTATTTTAGAAGTTTGCAATTCGATTAAACCTGAGTTTTTATGGCCATAATAATCTTGGAATTTGAAATGCTGGCAGAATTTTATTTACTAAACAAGGAAAATTTGCTATATTTTATCCATTAGACAGCAAAGCATTTTTTGTACTTTAAATTTAGTTTAAACGGCAAGTTATATTAAAAAAAAGGCATGATATCCCCTTTCTCCTTGTTTTCATTTAATTAACTTGGAAAAGGACAAGAGACCCCATCAAAAACACGGATGCAAAATAAGGCCTAAGTGCATATCCAAAAGTCTCGGTCTCTTAAAGTACTGACACAGTACAGACTGTCCACAATTTTGTTCCACTTTTTTTTGACTTGGCAAGTTTTTTGATGATCTGTATGTATTAATAAAAAAAGAACATTCATGTATTTAAAAATACAGCTATACGTTACTTCTAAGAAAGAAGCACGAATGGAAAAGTTCTGCAAATGATAAAATCCGTTTATTTGAGACGGAAAGTAAAAGAAGATATTAATAAATTGCCGACACTTTTACAATTACACTAAAATATTGGACTTCTATTTGTTTTATTTGTGGTACACAACGTTTTGGTTAGTACGTTTTCCCAACTGTTTTCAAATAATAATTAAAAACTGCTTTCAAAGCTACGACTTAGATACTTTCTGTTTTTTTTTTCTGAAACTTGGCCGGTTTTTCACAGTTCAACAACGGCTGCCAGATATTTGGAATATTAACACTAGGCTTACCAAATACATACTGGTTGTTTAGAATTATTGCAGCTACTCTATTTTCTTGATTTCCAGTAGGTTCATTTATGAATAATTTTTGCTTTAGGCCACTGTATGCGGTGTTCGGCAAACCAGACCTCAACGTTTTTCCTCGTTTCTTATGTTCTTTGTGTCCTTGTGCTCTAATTTTGGAGAATCTTTTTGTTTTCTCCATGTCACCAAATTCACAAGAAGTTTTGATAGAGACAGTCTTTATTTAAAATATTGTTGTCCGGTCTCGTATTAGTAACAATACTTTGTAGAGTTGTTTGGGATTTTAATGCTGTTTTAATATTAGAGTTGTTCGCGATTCTGTGGATGTGGAAAAAAATTAAAGAAGCTGCAATAATTCTAAACCAACAGTTTACCCAGCCTAGTATTGACATTTTGAATATCTGGTAGCCGTTGTTGAAAAATTGATCAAGCTTCGATAAAGAGCGAATAGTGTATAAGTTGTAGCTTTAAGAGCAGTTTTTAGTTATTACTTGTAAACAGTTTGAAAAACAAATTAACCAAAATCTCGCAAACTATTTAACAAATAAAAACAATGGAAGTCCAAAATTTTAATGTTATTAAAACCACTGTCACCTTAAAAAGTTCTGAAACGATTTTCCGTAATCGCTCCGAAAATTCTGAAAACTTGTTACCTAGTAGTATTCGATTTACAATTGACTAGGGAAATATTTCCCCGGTCGAATTTTTTTCTAAATATTTTTTTATGTAAAGCTAGGATGTGGCATATTAGCTTGAACCGAGTAGCCGGCTCACATAATTGCGATTTTAGATTCGGAAAGGTAAGAAAATTTGCTACAGGGGGAAAAAAGTTTTGCAAAAAATTCTTCGTTTACCGGTTGAAATCGTTGTTTCTTTTTGGAGCAAATTTAATATATTAAATAAATATTAATAATAGTTATATTGGGCCCCACTTTTTATATTCTTTTAGAACGTTCTCCAAAGCTTTAAAAGGTAGCTAGAATTCTATAAAATAATAAATATATTCCGTTTAATACATTTTTCATAAAACAAAAAAGCCGGTAATGTAATGGCTCATTTTAAACCTTTATTTAATAAAAGTCTTTTTAATCCTGGACAGTCCAAAAATGTTTTAAGTTTCTATTATTCATTCTCTTTAAAAACGAATTTTAATTTTTGCTTTGCTTTGCTTTCACTTTTTTGGCCTCCGTCGGTAAACGTTCAACCAGCTCTTCCCTTTCCAGACACACGTTGTTGTCAACGTGGCTTTCCCAGGCTTTGTAGGTGGAACTTCTGGATAGTCGGGCTCTGTAGCCCTCAAAAATTCCGAACTTTTCAAAAACTTAAATTCTTAACAAAAAAAATATCGATGCAGGGCACAAACAATGCCGATCCGACCAGGGACTGCTTCTGGTATCACGCATAACCGTTTTCTGTCAGTACTGCCCTTCCCTGCTGAGCGCGTAACCATCTTCCGCCATTAGGAAATTCCCTCGTGCGTGGCGCCCTCAGAAAGAAACAGGTGTAGGAATCTTCGTTCACTGCGCTTAGCCCCTGAAGAAGGACTCCATTGTTTGGCTTGAGTTTCTCCTTGATCCCCGATGGCAAAAGCTGTTGATACAGCGCCTTTAGCCTCCTTTCCGGAAAAAACTATGTAGTTTTTTTATCGCGAGCACTTCACTGATCGGAAGTCAAAAAGGAAGTGAATTTTAATTTTAAAATACTCAGTTCAGTTCACGTGACAAAAAACCATGGGAATACGTTTTTTAACATAGATTCGTCTGTGACACGGCTTATTACAGGTCGTATGTTGCCCGGGCATCAAAATAAATATATCCTATAATTTATTGTTTGACCTCTTACCGGTCAGATGGCTGTGCCTAGCGTAAGTTATACTGACTGTATCCTGGGATTAAGGCCACCTCTATGTCTATTTTTTTGCCCTTTTTCCTAATATTTAAGCAGTGATGGCGGTGAGCGTATTGGTATTGTCTTCTATGGCACAACGCAACCTTCGAAAAATTTATCTTAAATCACGAAAGACGATAACTCAACGATTTGCTCCTAAAAAGGTAAACATTTTCTTTTGCGTTAGACAATGTGTGAAAAGCATCATTTAAAAAGTCTGAATGCATTAGATTTTGTCACAAGTAGGAGGGACAATGTCTCCCGTTTCTTTGGCGTCAATGTGTAGATGTTGTTTGTTTCAGTTTGCAGTTTAGCATCTAGATATAGACCATCTAAACTTTACTCGTGGTTAGTTCTGGTTAGTAGTAGTTTCGAAAAATATCTGCATTTTGCTAAAAATTCGAAGAATTTCAAATATTTGCTTAGGAGAAATTTCAACTGGCTATGGTTTTTAGAAAAACATAAGCAATTTTGCGATATTTGGATTTTAACGATAAAATTTAATCAAATTCATGGAAAAAAAACAAATAAAGGATTTGGTTAGGAAAGCATTTTTTTTAATTAGTTTTTTTTCGAAAAATTTCTTTACCAAAGTGTTCCCCTTGAGCATTTGGTATCTATTTGGTGTGGTTCCCAACTATCACTTTATAGATAAAACATGTGAAGAATCCTAAAGCCGCTACTAAGTACTTACCAGTTAGTACAGTTTAGTACTAACCAAAACGAGCAGAACTAGGACTAAGAACTAGTTCCTTATTTTTTGGTTACTAGTAACCAAAACTAACCAAAAAGAAAAAGAACATATGGGCCAACGTACTCGTAAGTAAAAATATACCTTATACAAAATCTTACTAACGACTTTTTATGTATAACAATAAAAAACAAATTAGGGAAATGACATTTAAACTTTATGGGGTTTCTCGCAACAAATAATACTGCATTTGGACGCTTCAATTTTCAGCACGTGGTTTCCTTAGGCAGGAGAAAATGTCGATTCTTTTATGGGCAAAGCGTTGGGACATTGTGGTGATTGGACATACATTTTCTCGGGTTTGTCAAATTGCGACCCAAATCATCGGGTAAGTAAAAAAAATAGCCACATTGCGCCCCAAAAATAGGGGTTGGCCTAAATAAAATTTTCACTTAATAAATGATTACCGGGTTTGACCCAAACAGGATGGAATTATTGCGGCCTGTTATAAATATCATATTAAAAACTATTCTATGTAGGGTTTATTTAGACAAGTCCAAAAGCCCTCAGTTCTGGTCGGCCATGGTTAGTTAGGTTAGTTAAAGCGGCTTTTAATGTTCCCAAATTATATTTTAGACGTAATAAGTCACTGGTAGGAACAGTAAACTTTTCGTTTAGGCTGCAATTCTGCCATGGCTGCCATTACTAAAAAAAGAGGCATTTGTTTACAAACATTTCATTTAAACACTAATCTAATGCGACGTATGGTGCTGCATTTCCTTAACAAGGTCAAAATTCTTGATTTTATCTTTGAAAGTGCGCAACGTAGGACAGTAGCAATATTAAGCCGGCTCCGTTTTTTTGTTTTAATTTCCATTAAAATGGAAAATCCGTAATTCACGTAAGTAGGTTATCGAGAATAGTATGTAAAATTTTAAAGCCATTTCCACGATTAAAGGATAGATGGAAAAAACTTATCCAAAATGTAGTAATCACCAAATTTTCAGTCATTTTTCGCCATTGAGTCGTGTTTTCAGTCGATTGTTTGTTCTTGCATTTGTTCTGCAAGGATGTTCATCATTGTAATGTAAATTAGAAAATATTGTTGAAATTAATCAAAGAGACCTTCTAGATGACATATAATATATGTTGTAATCTATTCGTTTATAGCAGTGTCGTCAATATTCTTCAAGAATGAAGTCAATTTCGGAAATGAGAAAAAAACAGTTCTGAGCTTGCAGACAACGTTTCTATATATAAATGTTTTTTTTATTTAAACTGATTTTTTGTTATTTTAAAGATAAAAATTTGTATTAATTTGTCTGAGCTCCCGCGCCCCCCTCCCGGGGACGCGCGCCCCAGTTTGTGAATCACTGGCTTAATCAAATTAAATTAATTACAAGAATTTTTGGGACGCAATTTTGCCATAAATAAACTGGGAAAAAAGTTTATACCCGCCTATTTGGGCCGCAGTTTGGATATGCCCATTTTTCTAAGTTTGCGTCGTGCGATAGGAGATAATGCCAATACGTTGCTAGTAAACGATAAATTGACCTATGATAAGAACATCGGGTATGTGCATTTTTAAACGTTTTTAAATACTAATTTACCATCTTTCTTTAATACACGTATACTCCATCCTTAAATGAAATAATAAAATAATCATTAAACAATAATGGTGTACGCCGGAGCCTGAGGCTCCTTAAACGCGGTTTCTATGCCCCGTGGAGCGTGCTATGGAACCGTTAAATACCCTGAAGGCCACTTGTATACTTTAAGTAGTGCCCATTAGAACACATGGGCAATTATTTGGAATGAGAACTATTAGGCCATCAGATCTATTATTTTCTATATTTTATGGACTATAGGAATGTTAAATCCATGAAGGTGCGTTAATTTCGAATATATGCAAGTAATAAGTTACAATAAAGTACTGTTTTTAACTAAGATGCTGGTCAAGCGACACCAATAACGCGGATTTTTACGAATATGAGTTAAAATGTTTTATGCATGACTGCACTAATTGTAATGATTTAAAATTAAGCGTAAATGTCATTAAAAACTAAAAGTTATGGAAAAATAAACTGTGCTGTTTATTTTAAGTAGTATTTTATATATTTTTTTAAAATTTAATATACACACAACATCAAAAGTCTTGGACCCCCCGTATATAATCTATTTGCTGTATGTTTATTGCGTTTTTGTTGCTAGGCAAAAAGATGAGGTATTTGGTAAATAAACAAGATCAAAAATATTGAAAGATAAAATATTTTTGATTTTTTATAAATTTTTAAAACATATTGGTCAGTTTTATTGAATATTTAGCAAAGCAAATTTCATAATTTTCTTTCAGAATAATGCCAGGACGTGAAATTAATGGTTTTGATAGGGCAAGAATTGTTGCTCTGCATGATGCTGGACATTCCAATCATCATATACACAGGATGACACGAATTTGGAACAGTTAAAAAAGACCACGTAGTGGTCGACCTCGAATAACACATAAACGGGAGGATCGATATTTGGTTCAATATGCCCGTAGACATCGAACTGCTTCAGCCCCGGCCCTTAGAGCTCACTTTCAAGGTACGTTTCGCCGTATTATATCGTCCTCTACAGTTAGAAGAATACTGCATCTGGCAAATCTTCGTGCAAGAAGGCTTAACCTACACTACTTCCACGACACCGAGCTGCCGGCTTACATTGGGCGCGAGAACATAGGGAATGGCTTTTTTGCGGCAGTGGCGATGGGTCTTATTTACAGATGAAACCAGAATTGGACTGCAGAGTGATGACAACAGGCAAAGAGTCTGGCGAGAGCCAGGTCGTCAAGGGAGACTAAATTTTCCTCGAGAGGTTGCTCCCTATGAAGGAGGACAGTAATGTTTTGGGGAAGAATCATATTCAATCGCCGAACGCCTTTAATTGCTATACCTCAGAATATGACAAGTCGAGTTTATATTGAAAGTGTCATCAGGCCCATTATGTATCCATTACGTAACATTTTGGGCGAGAATTTCATCTTCATGGATGACAACGCCCGGCCACATCGCGCAAGAAACGTTAATGAGGCACTTGAACAAGGATATATTAGCCGACTAGACTGGTCTGCTAACTCGCCGGATATGAATCCGATTGAAAACATGTGGGATTTTGTCTCTAGAGCGGTTCACAACCGCATTAACTCACCCCAAAATGCTAAAGAGTTAGTTGCAGCGGCAGAAGAGGAATGGAACAATATTCCTCAAGAAACGATCAACCGCTTGATTGTTTCAGTTCATACTCGTGTCAAAATGCTACTGAAAAACAGAGGAGGTCATACTGACTATTGATTTATGTTTATCTTGGACAAAAAAAAATGTTTTGTAATTTTTTTTTTGTAATGAATTTATTTAAGAAATGCAATATTTATTTCTTATGTTGTTTAAATAATTGTTTAAATTTTTTAAACAATATTGTTATTGGAAAAAATAACTTCACAAATAAACAAACTTTAAAAAACATTACTATTTCATTTAAAAAGGAAATAAAATACATAATACCTGTGGGGTCCAAGACTTTTGATGTTGTGTGTATTTATGTTTTCCCCATTATGCACGTGGTTTCTTCATAATATGCAACTATTAAGAGGGTATTTCTACAAAAAAAAATAGGATAGTTTGCTTTTCACAGTAGTTATTTTTTTACCCTGTCACAAAGACTGTTTTGGTTAATTGTTAATAATAGTTATCATCTAAAGAACAGGTAACTTTGAAGTAACTCGAAAATGAATATTTGTATAAAAACGCGTTTTTCATCGGAGTGTAGATATATTTTCCTTTTCTTAACCTACAATAAAAATTTATATATTATAAAAACTTTCTCGATAAATCGCGCCTTCTAGTTGGTGAGCTTTAAATTAGCTGACACCGAGAAGAACGATATTTAAAACAAGTTTTTTTAAACGAGTACCTGCTTGAACCACTTTTAATAAAAGACGTGGGAGATAGACTTATTTAAAAATTGCATTATTTATCATATTTCCCCACCTTTATTATTATATATAAATAATTTCCAGCTATTTCTCTTGACCACTTTTACTAAAAATATTTTTCCTAATGCTTTGCGAAAAATATTTTTTAAAATACAGCCGGCATCTTTTCTTATTTGGATACCCGGTACATGATGAGGACCTAATAGAGATATGGTTGTATCATTGAAGCATCGTATTGGATTTGTATTGTATTGTATTGTAATGAACGGGGTCGCTTGGCTCTAGTGTAGTCCTACTTCACTTCGACCTAAAGAGATCTTTTGTGAATACCCTTCGTTGTTTAGTGCCCGGTAATTCCTATACCTTTAGCAAAGTTCAGGCTACTACGCGATGCAAGTTGAATAATATCTCTAGGAGTAAGATATACCCCTTCGAGAAATTTAAGCCGTTGTCGGGTCAGTTCTCTGCATTCACAGAGAATGTGTTCCGCAGTTTCGTTTGCTTCATGACAAAATCGACGTTGTTCATCCTCAGTCTTTCCCATTTTCCCAGTAGCTTCTTTGTGTACTTAGGTGAATGCGTAACGTGCTTTTTTTTCCATATTCTGAGTTCCTCGTAGAGATCGCCTCTAGTGGTGCCACAGAAGGGCTCAGGTCCATAGAATGGTCTCTGTGCTCCTTCCTTGGCGAGTTGATCGGCAATTTCATTGCCCTCCACTCCTTCATGTTCTGGTACCCACTCCAGAGTAACTCTGTTGTGTTTGGCCAGTTGGTTTAAAGATTGTCGGCATTTCCAATGCCTTTAAAGCAGCCTGGATGTCTGATAAAATGTATATCGTTGCGCCTCGAAGGCCTTTTTTGGCACATTCAGAAGCGCAAATGTCAATTGCATGGATTTCAGCTTGGAAGATGGAGGGAGCCTTGCCGAGAGACTTTGATAGTCTGCATCTAAGTCCAAAGACACCAGCTCCAACCCCTTGTTCCATCTTAGATCCCTCAGTGTACCAGACAAGTGAGCCTTTTTCATGCTTTAGTGCATTCTCACTCATAGTTTGGCGGTCTTGAATAACCACTTCAAAAGAGCGCTGGAAGTCCCGCACTATAGGCATCATGTCCGTGGGTTTGGTCAGAGCTTCAATCTTGATTTTTTCCAAAATTTTAAGGTGTCCAGTCAGGTCTCCTGACTTTATATTTTGTATCTGGATTAGTCTAGAGGCACTCAGTATCGCCTCCCTTTTTATGTGCAGGTGCAGGGGAAGGAGGTTCAACATTGTCTCCAGAGCTGCCGTTGGGCAAGTTTTCATTGCTCCAGTAACTTCCAGACAGGCAAGTCTCTGCGGTTTCAGAAACTTTCCTTGTGTAGTTTTTTCCTTTGTTTTTGGCCACCAGACCAGTGAGGCATGAGTAACTATAGGTATTGTATGACCAGTAGTTCATTTTGGGTTTTAGATCCCATGTTTTACCACATTGTCTGCGGCACGCCCATAGTGCCGTTGATGCTTTTGCGATAGTCCTTTTTATTTGCGGGTTCCAATTAAGTTTCTAGTCAAGGACAATTCCCAGATATTTTACTTATTTAGAAAGTTTGATCGTAAGTTTAACATAGAAGCTATTAACCTTGTTTTCCTCCTTTTTGTAAACGGTATTATAATTGTTTTACTTGGATTGACATTTAGCCCTTCCGTTGAGCACCAGTTCTCAATCAGGTATAGGGCCGCTTGCATGCAGCAGATAATATGCCATCATGCCTGCTCCTGATGGTGATTACAAGGTCGTCTGCGTAGCCTTGTACATCGAAGCCTCTTGCTGACAGCTTTGCCGGAAGTCGATCAACCACAAGGGACCAGAGCAGGGGCGATAGTACTCCACCCTGTGGACAACCCTTTACCGCTCTGACCATTGCAGTCGCGTCTCCCATAGCAGAGCTGATTTTGCGGCTTCTTAGCATGGCTTTAATCCATTTAATCGTTGAGAGTTCAATGTTCCTTAATTGGATTGTATTGGATAAGATTCTTGATATTAAATTTGATTTTATTGGAATCTCTTTTAGTCTCCCTAATGCTACGAAAACACAGTTACCCAAAAATAAGTTGTGACCTGGGTACTGGCATTGGTATCCTTATACATTTTTGGACGCTAAATTCGAATTCAAAGTCAGAATTTGCCCAGGACTCCTAGATTTTGCCCCGGCACCCCCCAGCACCCCCTAAACGGTCAAATTTCTAGATTCAATTAAAATGTAAAATAAATATACTATTCTACCTTTTTTGGTATGCTAAAAATAAATCTGGAGTCAAAATTTACCCATCACCTATATATTTCACCCCAGAAGCCCCCTAGAACCTCTCAAAAGGACAAAATTTCACAATATATGGAAATTCAAAGTAAATATCTTTTCCTACGGTTTTTGGTCTGCCCCAAACGAATATAAAGTCAAAGTTTACTTATTGCCCATACATACGGGTCAAAATTTCGCAATATATGGAAAAAGTGAATATCTTATCCTTCGTTTTTTGGTGTGTCCAAAACGAATATATCAGAATTTACCTATTGATAGGTAAATTCTGACTTTAGATTGATTTAAAGCGTATCAAAAAACATAGGATATTAATTTTAAATTTTCATAAAATCTAGAAATTTGACCGTTTGGGTGGTGCTGGGGCAAAATCTAAGGATCCTGGGCAAATTCTGACTTTGGGTTTGAATCTAGCGTCAAAAAATACATGAGGATACCAATGTCAGTACCCAGGATCATGACTTTTTTTGTGTGTAGCTGTGAAATCCATCGAAAATTCGCTACCCTATACCTAACTGGATCGGAATTTCATTTAAAAAAAAATAAGAAAAACAATAACTACAACTCGTTTTAGCATTTGTCCATTTTTTCTGTTATTTTTTTAAGTGCCATCTTACTTCTAGTAGCACATTGAACATCTCCTTCAATTTTTGTGGACAAGCTTTTGATCACCTGGTATATAAGAACCCATTTTCTTTATTTCTTAGTTATCGTACTATTTTCTTATTCTAGACGAATTAATAACAAATAAATATTTATTTGCTTCATTAAAACCGGTGGTCGAACCAGTAGGGAAGGCCGAGGCCGTTTGGCAGCGGCTTCATAAAATAGACGCGTTATTTGTTGGTAGAATTTTAGATCGCTATCGAAATTAATTTTAAATCGGAATTGCATCGGTAGCCAGTTAATTTCCTGCGGTGTTTTTTAAAAGGTCCTGCGATCAGGACAGGATTAAGAAGAATTGTTTAAAATTGATATGTACAGGGCTATTCAACGAGGAGTTGACAGGTCGCTTTTTTGACTCTACCTGTATTTTTACTAAAAAACCTGAAATAGTCATCTTATAGAATTTTGTCGTTGAATTTAAAAATGATGATTGAAAATCAACTAAACATCAAATGAAACTGCTAGGAGTAATTTTAATATATTTTTGAAATGAAATTAATTACTTTTTATGTAATTATCTCATTTCTTTAGGATAATATATTTTTAATTCAAAAACGTCTGTTTTGGCATGTTTAAATCGAGAAAATGTTCATCTATCGTGCCATCAACACCTGACAGATTGCTACGGCTCAATGGAAATATTACCGAGCTACAGCAAAAAATTGTAAATGAAATTGACAGACTTAGACAGAATCTCTGCTTTCTACAAAAGCCGTATTTTAAATTATATTCCAGTCGTCAGAATATGTCCTTAAAAGATTGTCCGGATAGCAAAGAAAAATATTTTTTTCGTTTTTTCTACTCTCAGTATAAAATGATATCATATCATTTTATACTGAGAGTAGAAAAAACGAAAATATGATTTTTTTCGTTTTTTCTACTCTCAGTATAAAATGATATCATTTCATTTTATACTGGGAGTAAAAAAAACGAAAATTTTAATTTTTTCGTTTTTTCTACTCTCAGTATAAAATGATATGATATCATTTTATACCGGGGGTAAAAAAAAATTTAATTTTTCGTTTTTTTCTCTAGTATAAAATGACATCATATCATTTTTTTTAATGTCGATGGGTCATTTTCACAAATTAATATGTGAAAATAAAATTGACGTTAAATGGTAATAACAATTACAATGCCAACCTATTTTCGTTTCTGAGAAATTAGCTTTTGTTTCATAGCCTTCTGTGGTTTAAAGTAATACAGTTTTAATAAATCGCACAGAAAAGCAATATCATCTATGATGTGTTATATTTTTAAAAAAAGAAATGTAATATATCATTCTTTTAGATTAAAACATACAGGATGTTCCATGTAAAAAGCTGAAGTTATGTCCGATAACCTTTTATCTGACCCCGTATACTTATTCTAAATTCGGCAGAATATTCAACAATCATTATAAAGAAACTTTTGTATAAAACATTTTTCTGTATCCGTTTTACCTAAGAAAATTTAGGGTCATTCTGAAAATATTTATTTTTATTTTCCCCAAACTCTTAGATAGCACCAACAATTACGGAGATACCCTAAAAAAGTGTTGAAAATGGAACAACACCCCTAAACTTCCTCATAATAATTCAAAAATACACAATAAGGGGTTGTACCATATTTTAATAAACTAATTAAATGTATTCTGGTGCCGAGATGGGCAGTTTGAAAGTAGGTCAGATTTAGGTTCGGATCAAGATGGGCGAAATATATCTATACCTTTTATTGGTTTTTATTGTAGATTATTATAAATAATATTTATGTTACAAGGATCATATTAACGATCATTATGGTACTAATCGTAAATATTATTAGAGGAGGCGTTAGCCGAGTCTGATAACACGGCATGCGCCATAATGATTTTTTATGATTCGAATTTCATATAAAATTTTATATTTCGACGATTTCTTTAAAAATAAATTTCTTGTTGCATTTGAGTAAATGATGTAAACGTAGCTTAATTTTAATAATGTGCGTAGCAACCTTAGAAAATAACAAAATTGTTAACTTGTATTCTAATGTCATTGTTAAAGTTAAGTTTATTAAAAAGTTCATTAAGCATTGTTAAATGAATGACTTATCCCCAAAAATTAAAAATACAGCTAATTGTGCAGTTGCTGGATTAATGCCTAAAAAGTCTAAAAGCTTATACGTAAAAACATATGCCTTATAAAAGTTGGTGTCACAAGAAAAATGTTGAGAATATTGCGCACGAAAAGATTTTACGTATCAAAGCATTATCGCGTTGTTAAATTTAGAATGACTTATAATTGTTAAAAGTTAACAACGGTTTAGAATGTTTAACAAAGCGTCATTGTGTGTTATTCAATAATTTTAGAAGGCAACCAGTCAAAATCTGACACTTTGTAAAATATTCTAAACCGTTGTTTATTCAATTGTTAAAGCAAGGTTTAGAATGTTTAACAAAATGTCAGATTTTGACAGGTTGCTTACTAAAATCATTGAATAACACTGACAATGACGTTTTGTTAAAATTCTAAACCGTTGTTAACTTTTAACAATTGCTAAGTCCATTCCTAAATTTAAAACGCATTCCTCGGCCGTTAGCTTATTTTTAAGAACAGTGTCGAAAAAGTCTTCAAGATTACTAAGGTATTATTCGATGTTAGGCACGTTGTCAAAAAAAAAAACGACCCGTAAAATTTAGTCACCGTTTTTAAAAGAAACTGTGATTCTTACAAAAAAAAAGTCCAGAATTTTGATAAATAAAATATTAAAGTTTTTTAAAAAAGGGGAAAAAAAAAAAATATTTGTAATGAAACTAAAATGAAAAAAATTTAAAGAAAAGGGGATTTTTAGAATTGAAAAACCCCGTCAAAAATCAATGTTTCCAAATTCTTTTTAAAACCCTTGGCGATTCAAAGGGGGAAAAGGTGCAAATTTAAATCTAAGAAACAATAAACCCCCGGGTGCAAAAATTCTCCCTTTTTTTTGTCCTTTAAAAACCAAAATGAAAAGCAGCCAGTGGGGATTCAATTTTGAAAAAAAGAAATGACAAGTGCTTTTTTTTTTTTTAATAACCTTATTCTTTCTTCTTCTTCTTTATTGCTGGCCGATTCCGGAGTTGATCTTCACACTGTTAAACGCCATGGTGGCTGGAAAAGTGACAAAGTTGGTGAAGGATATATAGAAAACTCACACGAAAATAAAAAAAAAGTTTTCGGTATCCATTCTTGGAGAAAAATCATCATTGGGTGTTTCACCGATTGATTTCTCTGCACAAGAAACCGAAAATTTTCAAGTTAACAACCAGAATAATGGGACAATTTCGACGCTAATGTTTAACATTAATTTAACAAATTGCAATAATATAGTAATTGATTTTAATCGTTAAATTTTGTTGTCTTTAATAAATTTTTCATATTTTTGCCTAGTATATCTGACATTTTTTTATTATAGTGCTCAGTACTCTAATTTTAGTCACCTGATTGCGTTTTAAAACGAAACTCCGATTTTTACAAGCCTGAAAAGTCCAAAATTTTAATTAAAGAAAACATTGCATAGTTCTTACAAGAGGCGGAAAATGAAAAATTTTGCTATTAAAAGTGTCAATAATAACAGGTATAAGTGGATTGATTGACCGGAATATCACATTTGCACCAAATTTCCTAAAACCAGTCCTGTCAACAATTCGAAGTATTGGTTCAGGCTTAACTACCACTTATTACTTCTTAATCGGTAGCCTTTGAGAACAATTAATTTTATCTCGCGATTAACATCTATCTGCAAGTATATCTTACTTGCCATTAATAGTTTTAATACGTGGATAGCATAACTGTTGTGTATTTGGATTCGAGATCGATCTTGTATAATTTGCTTTAGAATGTTAACAACAGTTTTTTTCAAAAATCATATGCCTATGTTTTAAAAATACCAGTATAAAGTAAAAATTTTGCTTTCAACTTTATTATTTTTTATAATGTTATTATGTTTGCGGAAAATCTGATCCCACCAAAAAGACTTATGTAAAATAAGGGACAAGTTCCTATTCAAAAATGTCGGCCTTTTAAACTACTGATATCTAAAATTAGATCAAGTTTATTTTGACCTAGTAAGTTGTTTACTGAGCTGTTTGTAGTATGTTATTTTTGATTAATACAGAGAGTTAGGTTTATTAATACAGACATATCAAAAAAAACTTGCCAAGTCAAAAAAGTGTACAACAAAATTGAGGTCAGAACTTGGTCTAAATTTAGATCTCAGTACTTAAAGGGCCGATATTTTTGGATAGGAATTTGGCCCTTATTTTACACAAGTGTTTTTGGTGGTATCTCATGCTTTTTCTTCGTACACTTTGTTCTGTAGATAGAACCTTTAGACTAAATATGAAGTATGAAAATTGCCTGTTTTAATGTTCCTTAACTGCGTCAGGTTTGGGTCTGTAGAGTAAAATGTACTATTTTTTTTCGTTCTTTAAATAAAATTCTTCATGCATTTTAAATTTAAGACAATTATGATTTTAGAGCTCAATCAGATTTTTTAAACTATCCTCTGACGTAAACGTAAATAATATAATGGGTTGGGGAAAACTAATTTCGGTTTTTCGTAATAAATGGGTTTTAAATAGCATATCTCTAGTATTACTTATTTAGTGAAGTTAGGTTGTTGCGCGTTTAAAAAATAACAGTTTCTAAAACACTCTAGGTAAACAAATACCGTTATTGTTTACATCGCACAAACTTTACTGCGCGTTATAAATGGAGATTCCAGACGGTCATTTTCGACTTTCGAAAAGGAAAAAATGCAGCTCAGGCTCATCGAAAATTGTGTGGTATTTATGGTGATGATGCTTAAGCGAACTCCAGTGTCAAAATTGGTTTGCTATTTTTCGTTCCAAAATTTTGAAGTTATTTAAACTCGCCCTGGTCGACCGATTGTTGAAAATCTCATTGAAATTCTTAAAAACATTAACGTAGATTGTCATATTTCTTTTCAGGACGTCGCTTCGGTAATAAACATCGACCACAAAATGGTTCTGAACCATTTACATAAGTATGGATACCAAAAAAAGCTCGATACTTAAATTCCACATGAACTAACAATGAAAAATTTAATGGACCAAATTTCCATTTATGAATCGCTGCTGAAACGAAACGAAATCGACCATTTTTTAAACGAATGATTACAGGAGATAAAAAAGGATTCCATACGATAATAATGTGCGAAAAAGATCGTGGTCGAAGCCGGAGAAGGTTCATAAACGGTTGCAAAGCCAGGCTTGACGCCAAGGAAGGAGATGCTAAGTATTTGGTGGGATTGGAAAGGCATTATCCATTATACTCGTAAACTGCTTCAACCTATCTAAAGCCATTAATTCGACACTCTACTGTCAACAACTGGAGCAATGGAAAAAAACGGCCAGAATTGATCAATAGGAAAGGCGTTGTCTTTCATCACAACAACGCTAGATCACATACATCTTCAGTGCCTCGCCAAAAATTGAGAGAGTTTGGCTGGGAAGTTTTGATGCATCCATCCTATAGCCCGGACCTCGCCCGGTCCGACTAGCATTTGTTTCGATTTCTGCAGAACTCACTTAATGGTGTGAAGTTGGCTTTAAAAAATGCTTGTGAAGACCACTTGGTTCAGTTTTTCGCTCAGAAATCTTAGTTCTACAGGGACGAAATTATGGTTTAACCAGAAAAGTGACAAAAGGGGATAAATCAAAATGAAACATGCATCCTTGATTAATGCTTAAAATTAATATAAATAAATAAGCATTGTCAAAGATGATAAAAATCAAAATTACTTTTTCCTCAACCCTTATCGCCTCTGTTTCAGGGCGTCCCAAGTGAAAATGCGTAGTTTTTAGAATTTTTTCTTTACTTGTGTCCTAAAGTCTACTTCCATATTAAATATTCTGTTTCTACTGCTTCGGAAAGTGCTCCCTAATATTGAGTCAATGAGTCAGTCAGAGAGTCAGTCAGCTACTAGTAAAATAGGCGATTTTTAAAATCGAATATCTTAGAAACCACTTGACATAACAACCTCAATTTTTTACAGGTTCTTAGAATACTTAAGCAAATAAACATACCAGGTCGCATACCTTTATGTAAAATAATAACCAAGTTATGATGAGGGAAAACACGATGAAACGTTTCGTGTAATATACAATCTGCCTGCGTCGGGTCGGAAATTGGCCAACCAAAAATCTGATATTTTCATAGTGCTGCATGGCATTGGCATTGCCTTCTGCTACCGGAGGCAATGCCAATATGCAACCCGTCCTGGGGTGGGCACAAGATCAATCTGAAGTGAGCACGGCCATCCAGACTTCCCCTATATACACCAATGTTGACAAATGACATAAAGCTTGTAGTGTTAGGTGCCATTAGAAGTCCTAGTTATTTCCAAAAATACCTATGAGACTTGCTGCGCATTGGTGCACCACTTTTATTACACACGCTCTTATGAGAGTTAGTATTTTAATTATTTTAGAGGCTTGTGATTTTTGCTGTTGTCCAGTATCCCTCGTATAAACATTAGATTTTTTGCATTTCCGGTAGCGACTTGTGCAATAATTATCAAGTTCAGGACGCATGTTGCTCAGTCAATGGATCGGAACCCGAAGCTGGCCGGCGCGACCTTACTTTGCCGCTTTTTATGTTAAACACTTGTTCCGTGCACGCCGAACAGCGCACCATTCCTATTTTAATGCGGTAATTATGATTTATTGCAATTACGCCAATTTAAAACTGTAATTATGTTATTTTATTGCGCAATTGAAGAATGAGAGTTTTGTCATATACATAAGTGAGGAACAGAAGAAAGGTGTCTTATAAATATTATTTTTTTCTGCAAATTATTTAAAAAGAAGATTGGAGAAGCGAAAGAAAATAATGTTTTTTTGAGAAAAACTAGATCATATTTAGTGTTGTCACAAGATGAAACAGGATGTTATGCATTTCCAACCTCGATCATGAGCAATCTCGAACATCCAGGTCTCAATCTTGAACAGAGAATCACAATCTGGACTTATAAGAATTCTGACCTCGAAAATATTAAACATAATCACGGCAATCAGATGTATTCAAACTTTTGAGTTAGTTAAAATATTTTTAAGCAGTTCTGGATAATGGCGATAGCAACTGTTTGACAAATAATGATATTTGTGAATTGTAATAATTTAATTGGGAACTCTATGATCCAGTTAAAACTAAATCGGTTGTAAAGTTATTAAGTTGTTGTGAAACAAACGAAAGAAGATCTGCTGTAAATTCTTTGTCAATTGTATAATAATTATCAAAAAATAAAATATTTTTTATTGTGTTTTCTACTCGTATTTCGGCCAGTTTCGGCCAAAAAATATTGTTTCGACCACATGTTTTTTTGACAAAGAGAGTAACTTTTAATATGTTCACGTTAAGGGGAGGGGGGGGTAAATCTTTTTTTCAATTTTTTTCCCATTTGATTTTCTGAATGAAGAAACTTTTAAGAATATTGTGTAAAAATTTGAGAACGATCGGAGCAAAACTAACGAAGATACACCGCTGGGTAAGTAAGGTAAGCCGATAAAACTTGCTTATGAACGTATAACGTTAAATTTTTTAGTGTTTAAAACTTTAAAGCGTTTTTTCTACAACTTACCTTTTTAAAGTCGGTGCCCCTCAAAACTTCAAAATTACTGCACCGATTCTTTTAACATTTTGAATACTATTTCTATACATAATTTACGAGGTAACGCTAAAGAGTTTGATTTCAAATTTGTTATTATTTTTTATTTTACAGTAACAAATTAGACAATTTTTGCAAAAATTACGTGTTTTTACTTTAAAGTGTTCCCAAATAGTAAAAACGTGAAATATCGAAAAACCCTCCCAGCGTTACCTTGGGAAAGAGATTATCTAAGGAAGAAACTTTGGTTGTTTAACTTCAGATGATCCAACCCCTAGTTATGGGGGGCACCGCAATTTTAATTTTTTTTTCGAGACGCTTCAAAATAATTGCTGACATTGTCATATTTTTTAATATTTCTTTATGAAATTTTTACCTAATATTCTTTGAATGTTAGACTTTAATGTAGCACTAGTTTTAATAAATAGATTTTTAATTGTGTCGTTCAAAAAAAATCGCAAAAATGTGTCTCTTTTTGCACGAAATAATCTTCCCCCCCTCCCCTTAAAACCTTGGTCAAATTCTAGTGCATGTAAGCAAATCACTAATAAAATATTTAAATATTTACAATACAACTATTAATATCTATTAAAAAGGAAAATTTTCAGTTTTTACTTAAAACTAAGAACTACGAAGTATTAACGTATTTAAAAAAACTTAATGAAATAATGTTTTTTATATAAATACTGGGTAATTGTGGTGCAGATGTGTGGCTTCACCTATTTTTAATCACAAAAAAATCAAAATATAAAGATATTGACATGTTTTTTTCATTTTGTTCTCATCGGATTTACGAATCTTTTAAGTAAAATCCAAAAAAAAAAATCGGTGGTAATTTTTATTTTGAAAATAAAAAATGGGTATTTTTCAAGTTTTTTGTCAATAACATGCATCCATTTAAGTTTAACAATTTCTAGTAATTTGTTTCTTATTCTTTATGTAAAGAAAAATAATTAAATAATAATTATAATAATAATAATTTGGTTTTTAAATACTTAAAAAAAATATTAAAAAATTAACATTTTTTATTTTATTTTAAAATTAGTATATGTTTAATAAACTTTAAGATAAAAAATATTTGACAACTCAAAAAAAATTATACATTTTGACTTTACATCCCAAAAAAGTGGAGCCACACATCTAAACAAATACCAAATACTGAATTAACAAAAAAAAAAAACGATATAAAACCTGGGTACGAAAAGAATTAAGAAACTATATTTTTTTTGTCTGTTCGAGCACTATATCTACCAAATACAAAAAAAACAATATAATGTTGTTAATTAAAATGCTTTTTTCACTCCATTTTGTATCAGATATTTCGTTTCTAGTGGAGTTTTACATTTAAAGGCTTTACAAGCAACGACCTCAAAAAAAAAGGCCTCTGTTTGTTTTTGTTTACTTTTGATTTCGATTTTGTGGGTTAATTTTATACAATATATATATATATATATATATATATATATATATATATATATATATATATATATATATATATATATATATATATATATATATAACGTATCAAGTTAAGAAAAGTAAAATATTACTTGACAAGTATGGTATGGTTGAATTCGCGCGAAGCGAGGATTTAAATACCATACGAGTCAAGTAAAAATCACTTTTCTGACGAGGTGAGTATACTATTTTTTCGCATTTTGTGGATAATTGCCTATTTTGCATTTCATATTAAAATCATTTTATAATAATAGGTACTGAGAAAATCTAAAAAACGTGGTAGTCTGACGTCTCAGTTACTTGGCAATCAAACCTAAACAGGAGGTTGTTTTTTGTTATTAACGACGGTTGACAGCATCCAAATAAACTTATCTTTAAAGAGCGATTTTTTTAACGATAATTATCGAAATGGTGATGAAAACGACTCCGAAGATATCTTAAATGAGGCCCAGGATGCTTCTTCCAGTTTATTTGCAGTGAAATCTAAGGAAAAGTATGAGAAAGTGTATAATATGTTCTGCAAGTGGAGAAACTTCAACAGATTTTAAGGAATTGTCCAACTGGGACTAATCTAAAAAGTTCCTGTAGGAATTGTGGTAAATGAAATAAATGTTCAGCAACAATTGGTTGATACAGCGGGGTCAAAAGTTATAACTTTTTTAACTAACACAATTGTTCTTTTAATATTTATAGTCACACTGTTTAAAATAGACGTTTTTCTTTCTGGTTTATTTGTGTTTTTATGAAGCAATGGTCGCTATTCTGTAAAATGACCTATTACTGTATGGTATTACTGTTCAAAATGCGAAAAAATATTAATTCCTTCTTTTAAATTTGACGATTTCTACGAGAGAAAAAGTTGCCACGTAGACAAAAATTATTGTCTTCAATTTAGGAAAGTGAGTTAACACATTCCTTAACTAATTGCAAAAACTCTTCGGCATTGTTCCGGTTTATTTCTAATTTTTTTAAATAATTTATAATTGTGTCGTATTGTCTGCAAAATGCATAATTATAATGCCGTAAACGTTTTTGTTGCTTGCCGACGGGCATTTCGTATCTAATAAATACGTTTAGTTTTTTGCGCTGTTAGGATTGACTTAACCAGACAAATGGTTATTGTTTTAGATAATATATCTAGTCGGGCATATTAATTTATAACTCTTTATATCAATACATAAATGTCACTTCCTAGTATACAGGGTGATTCTTAATTAGACACATGATATAGATAATATAAAAATATCGATTAAAAATTAAAATTAAAACGATGTGTAACATGTACAGTAACGACCATTAAATCTTGGCAATTGTTTTTTCCTTTCGTAAAATAGGCTTATGCCACCTTCTACTGAATATAAATACTTGTTGAAAAACCTAATAAAGAAACAGGTGTCCGTTGTCAGTGTCTAAAAATATGTTTTAAAATGCCAAACTTAACTTTAAATCAAAAAGTATTAATTATTCATTATAAGAGAGGTTGGCCAGAAAGGGAAGTGGCGGAAGAGCTTAACATCCCAATCAGTACTATTCATTTTGTTTAAAAAATGGCAGGAAACACACTCCTTTGAGATAAGAGCTGAAAGTGGTTGCCCCAAACTATCGAATCAAGAACAAGACAATAATTTAGTTAATGTTTTGCTGCCACCCGGCAGCCTTAAAACCGTTTTTAACAAATGCAAATAAAGAACAACGCATTGGATTTGCTCTACAATTTAACTTGGAACCTCTGATTTTTTGCGAAAATATAATATTCACCGATGAAAAAGTGTTTCAGTCGAGCTACAATGGGATACTTAAGGTATACAGGTTTCAAGAAACACGATTTGATGAAAAATATACCCAAAAGGACAGAAATAGTGGGCGATTTTGGTAAATGTTTGGGGGTGGCTGAGTGCACAAAGACTTGGTGTATGTTATTTTAAATAGATCTACTACAGAATATCATGCTTCCTTTTGTACTGAATCGATTTCCGAACAGAAATTTTATCTTTCAGCAAGATAAGTGTCCCGTTCATACGGCCCGGCAAGTCGATCAGGGTTTTACCGTGGCCCGCACGTAGTCCGGATTTAAATGTTATGAAAAATGTTTGGGGCTTATTAGTTAATAAAATAAATAGGGAAAATAAGTTTAGGCCGCAAAATCTAAACGAACCTAAAGATAAAATTTTAGAGGCTTGGAATAAGTTACGAGGAAATCCGGACTACGCCCGGGCATCTTGTGTATTTTTCCCGTATAATTTGAAAAAAAATATATTAAAATTAAAACATCAGAGATACAACATAAAATGAATCTTTTTCTAATTCGTTCGTATTGAAAAAAATCCTACTTTTCGATACGTTTTTATTAAAAAAATCAAATTTATTTTAAGTAAAAACAAAATTTTAATTAAAATCATATGAGAAATTTGCGAAATAATATTAAAAATAAAAATGTCAATATTCTGTCATCTTCCAGCGTAAACTACTGCTTTTATTTCCTAATGGTAAAAGTTAAAGATATGTAATATTAATAGTATTAGCAGACAATTTTAGTAATTTTGATATTCTAATAGCCACCATTATTTGTAAAGCAAACCCATAAACCCCTTTTTAATTTTTCCCCATTAAAATTTTCCCTTTTTACGAAATTAATTTCATGGATAATTTTGTTTCTGGATTGGCAATGTTATTTTTTTTTCTTACGATATACTAACTACAGTTTTTAAATGTCCCCACAAAAACCTGTACAGTGTGTCCGAAATTCAAGCCTCATTATTCGGGTTGGAACAAAAACGAATATTCGCAATTTGAGTTTTACTTTTTTATGACTCTATTTAAATAGATGTAACAAAATAAATTTTACATTTCCATTGGTACTTTTTCTATTCTATAGATCTTGTTATTAGTTTTACACACCGGCGTTTTGCCTTAAGCTGCCACCATAACTTTGTATTTTTGTATTTTTAAATACGGTCCTGGATTTATTATTATGAATTTTAAGAGCTTTTAAGATCCCAAAACCAATAATGTATTGCACTTGTTCAAAAAATTCATATTAATGGCAATTTCCATAAGAAACCTTATGTCAGAGAGGGACAGGTCATAGATTTTTGGTAGGAAAATATTAAAATGATTTTTACGAATAAGTGCTATACATCATTGGTTTTGGGATTTTTATATCTCTTAAAATCCGTAAAAAACATCCAGGACCGTATTGTAAAAAACAAAGTTGACGATGGAAGCTTAATGACGAAATGTCGGTGTGTAAATCTAATAACATTGTCTTGTAGAACAAAAAAAGTAGCAATAAAAATGTAAAATTAATTTTGTTGTATCTATTCAAATAGAGTCATCAAAAAAATAAAATGAAATCGCAAATATTTTTTTCCAAAAGTCTTCGGAAGTATTTGAAATTATTAGTCTTTTAATCCATTTAACCGACCTCGTATCTCTTTAAGTTTCTGAGATCCCAATGATAAGGCTCGAATTTGGGACACCCGGTACATTATTAAAACATCGGGGCTATTTGATAAATCTGATAGTTCTATTGCTACCAATCCACTCGGGATATCGTTGGAGTAGGAAGTTGACAGTATCACGAAATGCATGAAGTAAAGCTCCATCTTACTCCCATAAAATATGTTAACATTTCTGTTTACAAAAATAGGCCTAATGATCTAGTTAATAATAAAATCATTCCCGCTAATAACCGATTACCTTCTTTGATATTTTATTTCTTCATATCTTCTCGAGTTTTTATGAGCTTCAGTATGAATATTTTATCAGTTATACATCCGCAGTAGCGAAGGTAGCTATATTCCTCCACATGTTTTTTAAGTAAATCTAGATCGCTATTCTGGCAGTCTATTCTCTGATTTCAAATAAAGAATGTCCGCCGAGAAGTTTTTTAAAGCAATATTAATCCACTTCTTTTCAGTATCTTCGAATATCAAGGATAAAGAAAGGTTTCCTAGGAGATTTTTATGGATTTTGGCCAATTCCACTAGTTCGTTTTTCTGAGCAATTGAATTTCTGGAATTGTTTTTAAAATAACGTTGGACTAAACCATCCTACAATATAATATGTTTAGGGATTTTTTGTGCAGTAAGATGGATTTGAATGCGGTTTTTTGCATTCGATTCGTATGAACGTCAACAAACTTTGTGAACAAATTTAATTATTGGGAAATAAAAAACTGCCTTTGTACAATAGAAAAATGGTATTTTCAAAATGCATTTAAAAGTTTGCAATTACAAAAAAATTATAACTAGGTAAATAATGATGGAAATAAGCCCAAATTTGTTACTCGGGGGGTTTTCGAGGTTGCTGAACACGAATATGAAATTATCAAGGGTCTACCAAGTACCTGGTGCGCGCTAAGGATGACGTAAAAGTCGTCTTCCGGAGTTTAACGACAATTTCTCCTTATATCAGCCCAATTTTGTTACTCGGGGGGTTTCTGAGGTCGCTGAACACGAATATGATATTGACAACGACCTGCGAAATACCTGGTGCGCGCTAAGAATGGTGTAAACGTCGTCTTCTGGAGTTTTACGACAAATCCTTGTAATATCAGCCCAATTTTGTTACTTGGGGGTTATCGAGGTCGCCGAACACGAATATGATATTGACAAGGGCCTGCGGAGTACCTAGTGCGCGCTAAGGATGGTGTAAACGTCGTCTTCTGGAGTTTTACGACAAATCCTTTTAATATCAGCCCAATTTTGTTACCTGGGGGTTATCGAGGTCGCTGAACACGAATATAACATTAACAAGGGCCTGCAGAGTACCTGATGCGCCCTAAGAATGGTATAAACGTCATATTCTGGAGTTTTAAGACAAATTTTTCTTTAATATCAGCCCAATTTTGTTACTTGGGGATTATCAAAGAAGTAGAAGAAAACAGTAAAATTAATAAATGAATTATTGTTAATATGAATTAAACTTTTAAAATATATATTTATAAAGTAGGATATGTCGTAAAACTCCAGAAGACGATGTTTACAATATCCGTAGCGCGCACCAGGTCTCCGCAGCCCCTTGCCAATGTCATATTCGTGTTCGGCAACAACAAAAACCTCTTGACTAAAGAAATTGGGCTGATATTAGGAGGATTTGTTGTAAAACTCCAGAAGACGACTTTTACGCCATCCGTAGCGTGCACCAGGTAGCGCAGCTCCTTTTTAATGTCATATTCGTATTCAGCCACCTCGAAAACCTCCAGAGTAACAAAATTGGGCTGATATTGGGAGAAATTGTCGTAAAACTCCAGAAGACGACTTTTACGCCATCCGTAGCTCGCACCAGGTACTCTGTAGATCTTGATAATATCATATTCGTGTTCAGCGACCTCGAAAACCCCCGAGTAACAAATTTGGGCCTATTTCCATTATTATTTACCTAGTTATAAATTTTTTGTAATTGCAAACTTTAAATGCATATCGAAAATACCATTTTTTATTGTCGAAGGGCAGTTTTTCATTTCCCATTAATTAAATTTCTTCGCAAAGTTTGTAGACGTTCATACGAATCGAATGCAAAAAACCGCATTCAAATCCATCTTACTGCACAAAAAATCCCCCGGGCATTTCTTCGTTTCTTCGACTAGTATTAATAAATAAATACCTAGTTTCTTTAAATAAACACTTTAAACTTAAAATTGTGTTTAATGAAGTTCTTTTATTATGTTCGGCAACATATCTTCAACGGGTCTCTAGCACTTTCACTACCTTTGTAAAATAGATTTATAATATAAAAGATCTTTGTTTCAAAGTATATTTCATTTTAATCAAAACTAAACGCTTGACTTTGACAAAATATTGACTTATTCTGTTTTGATATTTTTAGTATTTATTGTTACCATTTTTTTTTTTTATTTAAATTGCTTCTTATATAAATTAAATTAATTAATTCTGTCATTACTAATAATGCAGAGTAAATACGAAATTCTTTTTACTGGTGAGTAGAAACGAAACAATAAATAGAGTAGTATTATATTATTGTTTTGTCGTATTTCTTCTGTTTTAATTTAAAACATTGTTCTTTAGTGTTCAGTCCCCGTTGGATAAACCTGTACGCAATACACATATTTTGTGGTGTTTTGCAACTCAGATTTGTAAATATCCACAACCAACGACTTTGTGTTAAATATCCATCCATGTATAAAAAAAACTATGAAAAAAATACTCCCACAAGTATCCCCTATAAAATTTGCTAAAAAAATTTAATTATCTTTTTTCTCTTTTGATCCCTTTTTTATCGTAAATTTATTAAGACTGTAACTATTGGTCGTAAAATCTTTATCTGGACAACCTGACATTTTTAGGAACCTGTTATTTTATAGGGTGCTTATGATCTCCTTCTTTTATGATCCCATAACTTCTTTAAATACTTCTTAATACTTTGGATGTCATATAAAAGATCTGACAATTATATAAATTGAAATAGAAAAATTTATAAAGTGTCGGTTAAAATTTTCGGTAAATATTGATTTTGCACAGTATATTACTTGTGCAAAAAATGCTTATACCCGTCGATTAGTATTTTTAGTTGCGCTCTTGTTTTATAAAAATTAGGAGTAAGGGGATTTGACCCTCAAATCGAACCCGCATGTTAAAGTTTCGGAATAAAAAAGTTATTTAAGCAACCAGTTTAAAAGTTTCATTTTGTGTAACGAGCGTGATTTCGGGGCCGAGCGTAGAGAACCCAGCAAATTATGCGAGTTACAAAAATACCCTAACGTATTCCATACAAGATTTTTTCCAATTTTTAGATTTAGATTTGGTTTGGATGTCCCTATGATGTGGAGGAAACTGCTCAAATTGAATGTCAGTCTGATCCCTGAAAATCGAAATTAAAGTACGATCTGGCTTGAAGAAAATGATATTAGGCGTATAATTGAAAAATATTTTTTGACTTATTTCCAAAGTAAAGTGCATGGTCATTGAATTCAATGTTAAAAACAGAAATTTCGCTAAAGAATAATATTGATAAAAAAGAAGTTTACTGGAGTTGTGACTTTTCTAAAGCGGCAGTCAAAGAAATATCAACCAAAAAGTCTTATGAACTTACCAAGAAACATATTTTAAGATTCTTAACGGAAGCCGATGACAAGTTCTTTTTAAGATAAAGGTATACCGCAAAACTACCATCACTTTTCTGCTTTAAAAGTTGAGTAGCTTCAGATATTTGTATTTTTTCAGGTTGCAATGATTATTGGTGTAGCAGGTGTTTGTGGAAGTCTAAGTTTACATTTCTACGCTTAGAATATCTAGTGGATAAAGAAATATACAGGGTGGCCCACCACATCCCCTCGGTTTTTCTACGAGAAATGAAAAGAGTTGAAAACTTTTTTTAGCACAGTCATATGTTTCTGTGGGGAGCATATTTTAAAATTATTTTGAAATATACAGGGTGACCCAAAAAAAGAAGTACATATCAAAGTTATATTTTTTCTTATTATTTTTTTTAGTTTTTAGATACTGTAGACCAAATAAAGGTGAGTTATTGTTATAATTTCCTATACCTAAAACTGACCGTTTCTGAGAAATTTAGAGAAATTAAAAAATACAGACCATATTTTAAAAATTGTTTAGACTCTGTCACATTTAAGGAGACGCTCGTTATTAAATTTACTGCTTAGTTATTACATAAAAGTTTTACCTCAATGTTATACAGAGTGGTAAAAAAATTCCCTCAAAGTTTGGACATACATTTTATTAAATAACTTCCTAAATTTGGTACACCCATATTTAGGGCCTATTTTGACGCAGAACTAGATTCCCTTTAAAACTATATTAGGGTTTCATATACCTATCTCTTTTACTTTTTATGCAAAAGATGTTTTTATATTTGACTTATGAATAATTTCTTTATCTTAAAACTCGAACACCCTGTACTGTAATTAAAAAAACCTTTTTATTAAGGGCCACGTAGGCAAAAGCACAAGTTTAAATTTTTAAAAACAAGATGTATCTGAAGAAAAAATCGGCAAAAGTAAAAACCCAATTTATTGCCATTTTAAAATATTAAAGCATTCTTTAAAATAAGGATCAAAATATAGTAAAAGGTACACCGATCTTAATTATTGTTGGAACGAAATATGTTAAAATGCCCTTGTTTCTTAGCAAATGTATTGGACTTTTGGAAATTAAATCCAAAAATAATATTATAATGGGGTCAATAAAAACATACATTTCAATTGATACCACCAAAGGTACGATTATATTTATATTTTTTCAATAATAATAGGCTTTGACCTAGATGACGTTAATTATTATTTGCAAAAAAAAAATATTTGACAGTAACATTGCTAATCAAACGATTATCATTGATTAAGCTACGAGTAGTTTAAAATTATAATCGTTTTGAATGATTTTTAATTTTAATTAGTTAAAATAAGAAAGATAAAATGATTTTGGTAATCGGTGAGTGTCAAAAATATGTTTATTTGCATTAAAAGTATATGCTCAAAGGTATTCTAACAGACGTCATCCTATACGTACAGAGGTTCCATTTTTTTAAGATAGAGAAATTATTATAAGTCAAATATAAAAACGTCTTTTGCATAAAAAAGAAGAGATAGGTATAGGAAACCCTAATATAGTTTTAAAGGGAATCTAGTTCTGCGTAAGATAGGCCACTAAATATAGGGGTTCCATTTTTTAGGAAGTTATTTAATAAAATGTATGTGCAAACTTTGAGGCAATTTTTTTCCCACTCTAAATATTAAGGTAAAACTTCATGTAATAGTTAACTTAAACCCTTAAGCTAAGAAAATTTAATTACTAGCAGCTCCTTATATTTACAGGGTGTAAACAATTTTTAAAATGTGGTCTGTATTTTTTAATTTCTCTAAATTTCTCAGAAACGGTCAGTTTTAGGTATGGGAATTATAACAATAAATACCTTTATTTGATCAATAGTATTTAAAAAATAAAAAAATATGGGGTGTTCCATAAGAAAAATATAACTTTGATATGTACTTCTTTTTGGGTCACCCTGTATATTTCAAAATAATTTTAAAATATGCTCCCCACAGACCAACATATGACTGTGCTAAAAGTTTTTTTTCCAACTCTTTTCATTTCTCGTAGAAAAACCAAGGCCAATGTGGTGGGCCACCCTGTATATTAAAAAAAAGATAAGGAAAATTAATACGTGCATGTAGGGGATTTCCATTAAGAAGGGACATAGAGGACCTTGATTTTGTAGAAATCGTAAGGAAAGGTTTACGACCAAAAGACATTAAGAAATATTCGATTAAATACGCTCAGGAAAAAGTTATTCGAATTCTTTGGAAAAATACGTTCGATAAATACCTAAAAATATTGTAAAATTTCTAAAATTATTAAATTCAGATTATCACTGGTCATTGCTTTCGCAGATCATCTGCTACACTATTGGCAGATTCTGGTGCTGACCTTCTAAAAATAAAACAACACGGAGGTTGGAAATCAAATACGGTAGCGGAGGGTTACGTAGAAAATTCAATCGAAAACAAAAAAAGAATAGCTAAAAACATTCTTGGGGAGTCCAGTAAAGTAGGGCAACTTTGTCGTCTAGTGGAATAGTTAATCTTAGTAATTGTACTAATTGTGTTGTAAACATTTACAATCAAAACAAGTGTTAAGTCTCTTTATATTGTTAGTTACGATTTTTTGATTAAATTGAGTATTTTATTAGATATTTGTTTATATTTGCTTTGTGCAACTAGTGATGAAATGGACTTTTGGCAACTAGTTTTGAAAAGTTTTACATCTCAACCCTAGTGTTAAAAAAGTTAAACGTGATGTTTATGTTTAAATTTATTTTTTTAGATTTAATATATAGTGATTTGGAGTTTAAATTAACTTAAGTTAAAAAAGTGTATAATTTTCAAATTGATGGACATATACATTATAAAATCAATTACTATTGGAATTAGAAGTGGAGATTAGACCTAATAGATAGTAAGGCTCGCAATAAACTTGCTAATTACATTGAAACCAAGCAAAAGCCATATTTGCATAACAAGTAACAAGACGACAAAATCAATGATTTATGTAAAAAAAGGAATGAAGAAGTAAGTGAATGTCAATATTGATAAATATACCAGACAAGTAGTTTTACTTTCTGTTAAAGTACTTCAAAGAAATTAATAAAAGATAAAAAAAAACAGTGCTACAGATTTATAATGTAAATTACTATTAATTTTGTAAGAGACTTTAAGAAAGAAGATAAAATAAGGTGCGAAGGCAATATTTTATAACCCTAAATGTTAATCATTATTATTTTATACTTTGGAGTAGACTATAGCTTTTTTTTAGGGTTACTAACTCCGCATCTAAAATTCGCGGTGATAAATCTTAAACACATGCCCCACAAAAAAAAGTCACAGATACTTAAATCTGGAGAACGTGGTGGCCATTTAATTGGCGTATTATTTTTCCTTCCAATTAATTCGTTGGGATACTTGATATATAAATGTTTCCACAAGAATCGGGTATGTGTTTAGCAAAAATATTATTTACATTTTCACTTTAGTCGTTTAAAATAGCCACTGGGAGGGAAGGGGCTCTTAAAAATATAGTTTACGAGATTTTCAGTAAACGCATGCCAAGATTTAAAATTTTAAAAGCAGACAACCTTTTAAATAATTCTAAGACATTAGATCACTAGCATCATTAGCATCACCAGGGGCACCATCAAATCCCAAGGTAACGTCCAAGCTGACATGGCAAAAAGAATTGAAAGTCCTGTGACCAAAACCACAACACGAGGGCAAACTAGGGAATGGATTTAAAACAAACACGAGGAATACTTGTCCAGCATCAGTAAAATCAGACATGGAAAAGGCTTCATGAAGGGTTTATTCAAAAGAAAAGAAAAGTAGGAAAAGACTTCGCATAACAGTAGGGCTGCTAAGAGGGCACGATAACCTAAGAGGACTCCTACACAAGATAGGCTAATACAATGGGGCAAGAGCAAGTGTTTTAAAGACCAATTATACACAAATCATTTCCGGTTTTTTTATAGCTTTTGAAACATTTGTTATAGTAACATTTTAATTAACGTTATAAAGTACTCATGTCAGATCAATAATTTCTATTTTCTACTACTGTATAAATAAGAAAACTTTGTGGTCCTAGCAACGCGAATGATAACGAAAGAGAACCTTCGTGTTACCTGGTTGCTAAGCGTTGCTAGCTACGAAAGTAATATTTTCAGCGCCTGGACAAAAAAGTAAGAGTAAAAAAAGAAAATATGCTTGTGGGAAATATTAGGATTTATTTATAAAAGTAACTAATTTATGACAAAATATTTTAAAAAACTAGGTTAGGTATTAACATTAAAAGTAATTGTGCAATTTGAGCAATTAGCAAAAGAAATTGGAGGAATAATACTTGAATTAACAGTTTTTAAATTTGTTGTTGGGGTATCGTTATCACCTTTAACTACGTTAATATTCATATTTTTCACTGTTAGAGGAAATATTGGTAGGAATTTCGTGTAAAAGCTTCTTTGAAATTTCCACCTTATTACTATAGGATTCAGCAATATATCCCTCCGCAACAGAAGAAGACTTCCAACCTCCATGCCTTTTTAAGTCCAAAATATCGACATCCGAAGCATTGGTAAGGAACGTAGTTGACGTTCTTCTAAAAGAATGGCCAGTGTATCTACTGATGTCTTCAAGCTTCAAAAATTTCTCAATTTCTTTAGGTACATTTGAAATAGTGTGCTTTCCAATTACTTGATTAACACATTTACCTCTTTCATAACGATACAATAAACGCTCATCTAGAGCATTCCTTGGTCTCAGCTTAATATATTCCTGTAGAAATCTGACATAAGGAACTGAGCCTTCATCGTTGGTTACTACAAAGTTTCTTTTAACTTTATTTTTAGACTCCACTATTTTTACTATAGCCACGTCATTTCTTATTTCTACATCACTTAGCTTCATTCTGTATATTTCGTCTGTCCGGCATGCCCCAGCCACTCCCATAATGGCTATTACTTTCATTGCTAAGTAACTTTGATCAGGCGCGTTAAGTAAAAACTTTATGATTTCTTCTTTTAAAAATTTTTGACTTTTTTGCCTCATAACCATCGTTTTTCCTTTTAATAAAAGCAACTAGTTTCTTGAACTCCGAAATATCTTGATTTTTGTTTACGGAAATTGTTAACTTGAGCATGGAATATACAGACCAGAAGGTTGGTGGTGATAAAGACTCGGATTTTTCTTGAAAATACGCCAACATCACATTCTCGTCAATCGCCCCACATTTTTTGTAGCAAGCCATTCACGATTTATATGTTTGATGGTACCTCTCTTTAGATTTGTTCAGAAGTGAGGCACACGCAAGGTCAGCTGCCTTTTGGATGCCATTTTCATATTCATTTAACATTTTAAAATGGGAATGGATTTATACTAAATTAACAATAATTCAAAATCTGACAAGTGCTGATGACAGACAATGTCAACAATAAATGTGTGGCTGTGGATAAATTTTTAACAGGTAAAATTTCAAAATCTCTGATATTTCTATTAAAACATGATGTTAATGATTATTAAATTATGCGATGCATAGAACAGTAGCAGAAAAAATATAATACATTACACGATGCGAAAGGCCTTTCAAGTGTTCGGAGGTTTTAAATAGCCTCGGCTTCGCCTCGGCCATTTAAAAACCACCTCAGACCAAAAAGTAAACTTTCGCATCTTGTAATGTAAATAACTATTTAATGCCTGGCATGTGCCGAAATTCGAGGTTAAAGCATGACAATGTCATCTTAGACTTCACATTTCTTGTGTTGTTGATTAATGTATCATAGTAGCCTTTAAAACAAGTGCATGTTTGAAAGTTGGATTTAAAGTACTTTAATTAAGCAAAATGAGGTAACAATAAAAAATTATATTATTTCCGTTAGTATTGAACAAATGTAATTGGTAGCACTCGTAACAATCATCATTTAGTGAATTACGTGGGTTCCACATAATTGAACCCTTTAGGCTTTAACCCACGAATAGCTTTTAGTAGCTGCGATTGTTGTTTATTAACGAGGTAGATTGCTGATTGCAGCGGCTTGTGATTTGCTTGTCTTGTACACGATTTATATTCTCGGTTAATATCTAAGAATTTTTCATTAGTAAATTACTGTGTTAAGCTATATGGATTTGCTAAATTATATAACTTTAATGTATACAGGGTTCATCAAGACTTTTGCATTGTTTATTTACTTATTTATTTAATTACTATAAATAGCGGTAAAATGACACTAATCATTTTTTAAATCTAAAACATGATTTTTATCTTTAAATTTTAAAAACACAGGAATAAAACGTTTTCTTATGGTTAATTTTAGCGCATCTATAAAATTTTGCACACATTAAACTGCTGATACAACTTTTAAACTCCTTTATTAATTGGGAGAAAACTTTTGTAAAACCTTTTTTAGGGGGTTCTGCAACGGCAAGGGGGAAAAACTCTAAAAATTTTGGAAGTTTTTTCACCTTAATGGGCGCTAAAAAACCGTTCTATTTTGCACGAAATTTTATACAAACGATTTAAAATTTTTCTTTTCACAACCCCGTAGTGAAATTTTAAAATTCATTCGAATGTTTTTTTTTGGTTAAATTCCCCCCCAAATTTTTCCATAAAAACTGTTTTAGTGGTTTGTCATGTTGCCTCTATTTACAAGATTTTATTCGCGCCGCGAAAATTAGATCCAATTTGGGGTTCGGGGCATCGATAATTTTCAAAAACTATATGAAAGCCAACACTTAAATCTAGGCCTCTGCTATAATAGTTTTTTAAATTTGGATTTAGTTTTTAATATTTCTTTGAGTGACAGTCACCCTAAAATCGGTTATGTTTAGATACTATTTTTTCTTAACTCGACTCATATTTCAAAAATCCGTTACAGCAGAGGCATAGATTATTTCCTTTAAAATGGTGTATAATTTATGTCATTTAAGTGAAAAATAGTTACCGAAAAACGTTATCTCCTGTAGGCTTGCAATCGGAAACAACATCGCATGGATATGTCGCAGCCGAGTAGCTTATTTAGCCGTTTAATCAACAGCCTAGCCTCTTTACTAAGTAGCGCCGTTCAACTAGCGACCTGAATGATATTCAGCCATTTGATCAAACCGCTAGGCGATTGACTTGGATCAATGACGTTTCATCACTTGCCTAGCCTGTTCATTTCAATTTAGTTCCACTTTCTGCCACCTAGCGCCGAAACTCTATGAAAAATAGTACAATGGAAGAGTGTGGTGACAATAATAATGTGAATTAAGCTGTGAGTTACTCGAGCAATTAAAATTTAAAGCGAATTTCTATCGAAAACTTGTTGACCAAAACTAACCACAACTAACCACATCTGATCTCATGATTTCCAAAGAACAGTAATATGCTACATTTTAAGTTTAAGTATATTTAATAAAGAATTTCTTAATTCAGATGTTTCATCTTTTTTATTTTTGTCACAGGGACACCCTATCGTACGATTGGCCTAAGCATTAGCCAGCCAGTTTATCAAATGTTGTAACAAACGTTACGGCTGAATATCATTTAGGCCGCTAGTTAAACGGCGCTGTTAAGTAAAGAGGCTAGGCTGTTGATTAAACGGCTAATTAAGCTAGTTGGCTGCGACAGATACACCGAATTTGGAAGAACCTAAATAAAATATAATATTTTTAATGCGGCTATACGAAAATTGTGGTAGTGGGAGTTTGTTAGTCTCCGCCCACCGTCTCCGCGTCCTTTCGCCCGACCCATAAGGTGTAGCGTAAATGCACTCTTAAAAGTTATTTTATGTTTAACCGAACATAAAGTCAACACGCTAAAGCTTAGAAAAATCGGAAATTTCCAAGTTAGTAAAAGCAGCTATGACAAATTTATTGCCGCACAAGTCTGGCTAGCTACGAAAAAGAATATGATCTATTTGTCAAATGGGGCTCTTCAAAAAATGCGTGCGAAGTCAACGAAGATGTTTTAATTGCATATTTTGAAGACAGATACAGAAAACACTTGGTGCTATTTTTCAGGCTTTAATATTAGATGTTACAAATATATTGGTGGTAGCTATATACAAAATTGGAGTTATTATGAAAATAAAGCAATTTGCACTGCATGCTTTTTACTATAATTGAATTATTTTGTTAATAACTCAATTTTTAATTAAATCTTATTTCAAATTAATTAGTCATAATTGATTATTGGACTTTCTATCACTGTAATACAAAATCTTTATACTTAAAAATTATTTTCTACTTTTAGTTCGGTTTGCTCTAAAAACTTTTTGTTTTTTTTTTATTGTAATATTTCTGTTAAGTATTACTTAAATGTCTTATCTGATAAATTATACAAGAAATTCCGATAATAATACCTTACTAAGTGGTTCATTTATTATTATGTTTTTTACAATTCTTAAACATTTTTTACATTATATAAATACATTAATTCTAGTACAAAATGCGTAATAAATTATAACAATTTGCGGAAATTCAAACACTAACAATTGATAGTTAATCATAATAGAGTTGTAACATTATAATTATTTGTAAAAATATACATTTAATGTTTGCCACACCCAGATTTTAAAAAAATATACATCAAAAATGTGGGGAAAATTGACAATTAACGTTCGGTTTTAAACTATAAATAATATTAGAAAATAGGATATAAAATTTGATTTAAATTGTCACTAACACTAGCGGCGCATAGTTGGAATTTTGGGGGATTTTTGGGACAAAACCACAAACGCCGCGAATTATTTATCACAGACATCTAGGTACATTTTTTTTCAATACTGATAATGAATTGTACAGCTAAAAATTTGATATCACTCTTACAAACATAATATAAAAACGGTTTTTTTTTATAAAAAAATATAAATATAAAGAACTTTTTTTGAAAACAAAGAGTTACAGAGTTCTTGTTTTTCGTTCTATTTAGCTCACGTAAATGAACAGAATGAAAAATGCAAGTCGTCATCAAATATTATGATTTTAACGTAAAAAAATATTATTTGGTAGAAGTGTAAAACATAATATAAAAACAGTTTTTTTTAAATTAAAAAAATAAAAATACAAAAAACTTTTTTTGAAAACAAAGAAATACAGAGTTCTTATTTTTTATTTAGCTCACGTAAATGAACAGAATGAAAAATGCAAGTCGTCATCAAATATTATAATTTTTACGTAAAAAAATATTATTTGGTAGAAGTGTGAAACATAATATAAAAACAGTTTTTTCAAAATAAAAAAAAAATAAAAATACAAATAACTTTTTTTAAATAAAGAGATACAGAGTTCTTGTTTTTCGTTCTATTTAGCTCACGTAAATGAACCTAATGAAAAAAAGAAAAATCTTTTTTTAAATATTATGATTTTTACGTAAAAAAATATTATTTGGTAGAATTTTAAAAAAATAATAAAAAAAAAGTTTTTTTTTAAAAAAAAATTTAAAAAATTTTTAAAAAAAAAAAAAAAAAACCCAAAAAAACATTTTTTTTTGAAAAAAAAAAGAAATAAAAAAAAAAAAAAAGTTCTTTTTAAAAAATTTTTTTTGTTCTATTTAGCTCACGAAAAAACAAAAGAAAAATGCAAGTCGTCATCAAATATTATTTTTTTATAAAAAATATTATTTTAGAAGGGGAAAAAATAATATAAAAAAGTTTTTTTTTAAAAAAAAAATAAAAATAAAAAATTTTTTTTAAAAAAAGAGATACAAATTTTTTTTTTGGGGTTTTTTTTGGGGTCACGTAAATGAAACAAAAAAAAAATGCAAGTCGTCTCAAATATTATAAATTTTTTCGTAAAAAATATTATTTGGTAGAAGTGTGAAACATAATAAAAAAAAATTTTTTTTTTAAAAAAAAAATAAAAAAAAAAATACAAAAATTTTTTTAAAAAAGGGGATACAAATTTTTTTTTTCCCCCATTTGGTTTAAGAAAAAAAACAGAATGAAAAATGCAAGTTTTTTAAATTTTAAATTTTTTTCGTAAAAAAATATTTTTGGGGAGGGGAAACATAAAAAAAAAACTTTTTTTTTAAAAAAAATAAAAAAAAAATAAAAAATAAAAAAAAATTTTTTAAAAAAAAGATTTTAAGTTTCTTTTTTTTCCGTTCTATTTTTTCAATTTAAATAACCCCAAATGAAAATGCAATTGTCATAAAATTTTTATTTTTTTTAACGAAAAAAAAATTTTTGGGTAGAATTTAAAACAAAAAAAAACTTTTTTTTTTTTTAAAAAAAAAAAAAAAAACAAAAATTTTTTTTAAAAAACAAAGAAATACTTTTTTTTTGTTCTATTTAGCCCGTAAATCCCAGAAAAAAATAAAAATTTAAAAATTTTTTCTAAAAAAAATATTTTTGGGTTTTAGAAGTGTGAAAAAAAAAAACTTTTTTTTCTAAAAAAAAAATAAAAATAAAAAAAATTTTTTTGGGGAAAATAAAGAGATACAAATTTTTTTTTTTTTCGTTCTATTTCCCCTCCACGTAAATGAATCTAAAAAAAAATAAAATTTGTTTTTTAAAATTGTTAATTTTACAAAAAAGAATATTTTTGGGGTTAAAAAATGTGAAACATAAATAAAAATATTTTTAAAAAAAATAATAAAAAAAATACAAAAAATTTTTTTGAAAAAAAGAGATAAAAAGTTTTTTTTTTTCGTTCTTTTAAAACTCTGAAATAAACAGAAAAAAAAATGCAAGTCGTCATCAAATATTAAATTTTTTACGAAAAAAAATTTTTATTTGGTAGAAGTGAAAAAACATAAAAAAAAAACTTTTTTTTAAAAAAAATAAATAAAAAAAAAAAAAAATACAAATAATTTTAAAAAAAAACAAAGAGTTACAAATTTTCTTGTTTTTCGTTCATTTATTTTAAAAAAAATAACCCCAAAAAAAAAAATGCAAGTTTTTAAAATTTTTATTTTTTTTAACAAAAAAAATATTTTTGGGGTAGAAGTGTAAAAAAAAATATAAAAACTTTTTTTTTAAAAAAAAAAATAAAAATAAAAACCTTTTTTAAAATTTTAAAGAAATACAGAGTTTTTTTTTTTTCTTTTATCACGAAATGAATAAATTAAAAAATGAAGTTTTTTTTAAATATTATTTTTTTTAACGTAAAAAAATATTATTTGGTAGAAGTGTAAAAATAAAAAAAAAAAATTTTTTTTTTAAAAAAAAAAAATAAAAACAAAAAAATTTTTTTGGGGAAAACAAAGAAAAAAAAAAGTTTTATTTTTTTTTCCCCATTTAGCTCAGAAAAAAAAAAGGGAAATGAAGTCGTCAAAAATTTAAATTTTTAAAAAAAAAAAATATTATTTTTTAAATTTGTAAAACATAATATAAAAACTTTTTTTTTTTAAATTTTAAAAAAAATAAAATACAAAAATTTTTTTGAAAAAAAGAAATAAAAAATTTTTTTTTTGTTCTATTTGGTTCACGTAAATGAACAAAAAAAAAAATGCAAGTCGTTTTTAAATATTATTTTTTTTTTTAAAAAATATTATTTGGTAGAAGGGGAAACATAATAAAAAAAATTTTTTTTTAAAAAATAAAAATAAAAAATACAAAGTTTTTTTTAAAAAGTGAATTTTTTTTTGTTTTTTTGCTCACGTAAATAAACAAAAAAAAAAATGCAAGTCGAAAATTCAAATATTATAATTTTTAAAAAAGAATTTTTTAGAAGTGGGAAAAATAATAAAAAAAAAGGGTTTTTTTTTAAATAAAAAAATAAATAAAATAAAATAAAAATACAAATAATTTTTTAAAAAAACAAAGAGATACAGAGTTCTTGTTTTTGCCCTATTAGCTTAAGTAAATGAACAAAAAGGGGAAAATGCCGTCATCAAATATCATGATTTTTCAAAAAAAAATTTTATTTGGTAGAAGTGTGAAAAAAAATTATAAAAAATTTTTTTAAAATAAAAAAAAATACAAAAATTTTTTTTTAAAAAAAGAAAGAGTTTTGTTTTTTTTTCCCCTTTAGTCACGTAAAAAAACCCCAAGGGAAAAATGAAGTGTCATCAAATATTATTTTTTTTAACGAAAAAAAATTTTTAATTTGGTAGAAGGGGGGAAAATAATAAAAAAAAAATTTTTTTAAAAATAAAAAAAAAAATACAAAAATTTTTTTTGAAAAAAAGATACAAAGTTCTTTTTTTGTTCTATTTAGCTCACGTAAATAAATAATGAAAATGAAGTAAGTCATCTTTATTTTTAAAACGTAAAAAAATTTTTTTTGGTAGAATTTAAAAAATAAAAAAACATTTTTAAAAAATTAAAAAAAAAAAAAAAAATACAAAAACCCCTTTTAAAAAAAAACAAAGAAATACAGAGTTTTTTTTTTTTTTTCCCCATTTATTTTAAGTAAATGAACAGAAAAAAAAATGAAGTCGTCAAAAAATTTTAAATTTTTACAAAAAAATTTTTTGGGTTTTGAAGGTAAAATAAAAAAAAATTTTTTCAAAATAAAAAAAAAAAATTAAAAAAATTTTTTTAAAAAAAAAGAGATACAAATTTTTTTTTTTCGTTCTTTTAAAATTCACAAAAAATGAAAAAATTTTTAAAAAAATGAAGTCGTCATCAAATATTATTTTTTTTAACGTAAAAAAATATTTTTGGGGTTAGAAGTGTAAAAAATAAAAAAGTTTTTTTTAAAAAAAAAATAAAAAATACAAAAACTTTTTTGAAAACAAAGAATTAAATTTTATTTTTTTCCCCATTTCCTTTAAAAAAAACAGAATGAAAAATAAAAGTCGTCATCAAATATTAAATTTTTTACGTAAAAAATTAGGAAAAAGGGAAACATAATAAAAAAAAAATTTTTTTTAAAAAAAAAAAAAAAAAAAAAAAACAAATTTTTTTAAAAAAAAAAAACAAATTTTTTTTCGTTCTTTTAGCTTAAGAAATGAACAAAAAAAAAATGAATTCGTCATAAAATTTTTAATTTTTACAAAAAAAATTTTTGGGGAGAAGTGTGAAACATAATAAAAAAAAATTTTTTTTTTTAAATAAAAAAAATACAAAAATTTTTAAAACAAAAAAAAAAGGGAAGCTTTTTTTCCCCATTTAGTGAAAAACCAAAAGAAAAGAAGTGTCAAAAAATTTTATGTTTTAAAAAAAAAAAATTTTGGTAGAAGTGTAAAACATAATATAAAACTTTTTTTTTTTTAAAAAAAAAAAAAAAAAAAAAAAAATTTTTTAAAAAAAAATTTTTGTTTTTTTCCCATTTATGTAAATGAACAAATGAAAAAAGTCGTCAAAAAATTTTATTTTTTTAGAAAAAAAATATTTTTGGGTAGAAGTGTGAAACATAAAAAAAAAAACATTTTTTTTAAAAAAAAAAAAAAATAAAAAAATTTTTTTAAAAAAAGAAAAAAATTCTTTTTTTTTTTCTTTTAGCTAAAAAAAATGCAATGAAAAAGTCGTCAAAATTTTATTTTTTTTACTAAAAAATATTATTTTTGGGTGAAAAAACATAAAAAAAAAACTTTTTTTTTAAAAAAAAAAAAATAAAAAAATAAAAAAAAAATAAAAAAAATTTTTTTTAAAACAAAGAGATAAAGAGTTCTTTTTTTGGTTTTTTTTAGTTTAAGTAAATGAACAAAGAAAAATGCAATTCGTCATCAAATATTCATTTTTTTACAAAAAAATTATTTTAGAAGTGGAAACATAAAAAAAAACTTTTTTTTTTTAAATAAAAAAAAAAAAAAAAATTTTTTTTGAAAAAAAAGAAATACAGAGTTTTTTTTTTTGCCCTATTTAGCTCACGTAAATAACCAATAAAATGCAATCGTCATCAAAAAAAATTTTTACAAAAAAAATATTTTAGAAGTGTGAAACATAAAAAAAATTTTTTTTAAATTAAAAAAAAATAAAAAAATTTTTTTGAAAAAAAAGAATCAGAGATCTTTTTTTTTTTTTATTTATACGTAAATAACAAAAAAAAATGCAATGTCAAAAAAGATTTTTACAAAAAAATTTTTTTGTAGAAGTGAAAAACATAAAAAAAAAATAGTTTTTAAATAAAAATCAAAAAAATTTTTTAAAAACGAGATCAGAGTTCTTGTTTTCTTTTTATTTAGTACGTAAAAAAAAAGAAAAAAAATGCAATTTAAAATATTATGATTTTGGAAAAAATTTATTTGGTAGAAGTTTTTGAAAATTTTTTAAAAAAAAAAATTTAAGGTTTTTGGAATTAAAATTTTAAAAACCCCTTTTAAATTTTTTTTTAACAGGTTTTTTTTGGGGTTTCCCCAATTTACCTTACGTAAAATTTTTGTTTGCAGGCCGAAAGGAACGAACCATTGTCGTGTTGCTTTTGGAACAATAATCCTTTTCCCCCGAAAATTTGGGGAAACCCCAACGACAACAAAAATTTTTTAAGTTCAAGATTTATGGTGCAAGATCTTTTTTATTGGTCATTCTAACCTCAAAGTAAATAAAATTTAACATTGTTTCTTTTATCATTTTTAAGAGGTTTTTTTTTCTTTGTAGAGCAGAAATTGGCCGCCCCTGGGGCAATTCGTCAAAATTAAAACCTTTTTAAATTAAAAATTTTGAACCACACTTTTTAACTCAGGGCTTATCACCAAAAGCAGCCCAAGGTCTTTCGGAAAGTTTTGGGCCAAATTTTTTAAATCTTAGTAGATCATAGGGGAAAATTTTGGGGGGAGATACATTTCCGACGCTAAAAAAATTCCCAAAAAAATTTCGAAAAATTTTTAAGATGACAGGTATCAACTTTTTTTATATGAAGACTTTTTAAAGAATGAGATTTTGTTTTTTCCTACTTCGTGTTTATAGGTGCTTTGAGTATTTTTTTTTTGGGGAAAATTTTTGGGGAAAACCAAGGGGGGATTTGTTTTTCAATATAGACATTGAAACTATGTATTTAAAAAATTTTCTTTTTTTTTATTTTTTCCCCTTTTTAGATTAGAAAATAAGGGTGTGTTTTTTAAACTAGACTATCATTGACAAATGTACCTTCATTAAAAAAAATTTTAAAAATTAATCCCTTTTCCCCTTTTTTCATTCCTCCAAAAAGGGGTTTTGCGTGGGGTTTAAAATTTACTGCCAAAATCGCCCATCTGGGACCGAAATTAAAGTAATTATTCCCTTGAGCCGATTTATGGGCCTATTTGTGAATTAATGGGGTTTACCTGATTAAAAATTTCACATTGACTCAGTTTTCCCCCAGCGAATGAAATGTGTCTTGGGGTTTTTTTTTGGGGAAAGGGTTTTTAAAATAAAATGGGGGTTAATGGGGCCCTTGGGAACAATTTTAATAATAAAGGGTTTGTAGGTATGTTCCGTATGGTTGTGGCGGATTAATTTGTTAAAAATGGTGGTATATTTAAAAAAATAATTTTTAAAATTATTTTTCTCATTTTGTACAGTAATGCACTATATTACAGGCCTCAAAATCATACAATTATAGACCATCTTACAAACAAAAAATTTTTTAAGAACACAAAACAAAAAGAAAAACGTTTATTTTAAACAGTGTTACCATAAATTTTAAAAAACTATTTGTGTTATAAAAGGTTTTTACCCCCTTTTACAAAAAATACAAAATTAAAAAAAAAATTTTTCATTAACAAAAAAATTTTTGTCTGGGGGCCCTTCAGAAACGGGTTTTTTTTTTTTTTTAGGTTTAAATTTTATTTTGGGGGTTTCAAGTAAGCTATTGCCTTTTTATATTGTAAAATATCCGTATTTTCATTGATTTGTATCGTGCTTTTGATTATAGAGTATGTAGCCCATAAACTAGAAGCTAGTAGTAGTAGAGGCAAAAGTCCTTATAAACAAATAACATAATTATTACCCCTGTTCAATACTTTAACAATATAAAATAGGCTACCTTTTCGTAAAATGTGCCAGCCTTAAGTTTTCGTCAATTCCTTTAAATCTCTTGGACTTTCTCCACTAGCAGAACATGTTATACATTTCCTCATACTTTACTTAGATTTTACTGGAAGTAACCTGAAAGAAGCTTCTTGGGCTGCATTTAAGAGTCCATTCGCGCCGCGAAAATTGGATCCAATTTGGGGTTCGAGGCATAATGTTTTTCTCAAAAACGGTATAAGTTATCGATAATTTTCAAAAACTATATGAAAGCCAACACTAAAATCTAGGCTTTTGCTGTAATAGTTTTTTAAATTTGGATTTAGTTTAATATTTCCTTGGAGTGAAACACCCCAAAATCGGTTATGTTTAGACACTATTTTCTTAACTTGATCTATTCAAAATCGTTACAGAGGCATAGATTATTTCCTTTATCTTTAAAATGGTGTATAATTTATGTCATTTAAGTAAAAAATAGTTACCGAAAAAGGTTATCTTTTGTAGGCTTGCAATCGAAAACAACATCGCATCGATACATCGAATTTGGAAGAACCTAAATAAAATATAATATATTTAATGTGGCTATACGAAAATTGTGGTAGTGGGAGTTTGTTAGTCTCCGCCCACCGTCTCTGCGTTTGCCCCCTAAGGTGTAGCGTAAATGCACTCTTAAGATATCTTCCGGGTCATTTTCATCAGCCATTTTGATTAATATTGTTATAAAAATCGCTTTTTAAAGATGAGTTTGCTTGGATGCTGTTAACCGTTGTTTATTACAAAAAACAATATTCTGTTTAAGTTTAGATCGCCAAGTTACTGAGACGTCAGACTACTACGCCTTTTTAAATTTTCTTAGTAACTATTATTATACACTGATTTTAATATGAAATGCAAAATAGGCAATAATCCGCAAAACGTGAAAAAATAGTATACACACCTCGCCAGAAAAGCGATTTTGCTTGATTCGTATGGTATTTAAATCCTTGCTTCGCTCGAATTCAAACGTACCATACTTGTCATGTAAAATTCCACTTTTCTTTACCTAATACGTAATATAGTATTACGGGCAAGTGGGGTATCATTAAAAAGGAAATTTAAAGAGCTATATAAATATCAAAAAATAAAAATGGCTGCCATATAAAAATTGAAAGGTTTGGTTAGTAAGTCCAATAATAGGACACCAAAGGACCTCAAGATGGGAAATAGAGGAGGACCAAGAGGTCAGCCTATTGTTTGAGATACCCTCAGACAGGTCAACCCCTCGTTTCATCTTCAACAGACACTTTCGGATTGTGATACAAGATAGGGAGGACTGGAAAAAAGGCCCTCCAATCAAAGTCGATCATATCTGGTATACAAATGGCTCCAAGACCAACAAGGATGTAGGAGCTGGCATCTATGGAGACAAGCCTAGAGAAAAGAAAACCTTAAGTCTTGGTCAGCACGCCACGGTTTTCCAAGCGGAAATCGCAGCAATAATGCATTGCGCCGTGCGGATTAAAGAAAAGGGAGTAATGGAAAACACATCGTCATTTACTCAGAGAGCCAAGATCATCAGTATTCAAAAAGTTATTTTCAAACTAGTGGAGGACTGTATACAGGCCCTGGAAAAAGTCGACTTGGCAAACAAACTTACAGTAGCCTGGGTACCAGGCCACGAGGGCCACCCAGGTAACGAAGAGGCGGACGACCTAGTTAAAAGAGGATCAGCCATGGAAATGATAGGCCCGAAGCCGTTCTGTGGAATCTCGGCAGTCCTCTTTAAGGCATCTATTAGGAGTTGGGTAGACAGAGAGTTTCAAAGCTGGTGGGTACAAATACCAGGACAACGACAGGCAAAGCAGTTCATTAAGACCTGCTCAGCCAAGTTTACTTCGAACCTGTTGAGCCACATTGGTAAGGTCGTAAGGATAACGGTAGGTCAACTAACAGGACATTGTAAACTTAACAAGCACCTGGAAAGAGTAAGCCTGGCGGAGAGATAGCCTGTGTAGGTTCTGCCAGGAGGCTGAAGAAACAGCCGTACATGTGTGGTGCCACTGTGAAGCACTCTGTAGGTATGAGGAAATGGACATATGCAAACCTCGGTATGCAGAAAACCTACCCAACTGAACAATATTTACACCAAAATTCTAATCTCTCTAACCAACGACAAGGCTCATACGTACTCTATATACCGATGTGACCTTATGTAACAGTAAGGTATCTCTGCAAGATGAAATAAGTAATATAACTAGGGATCTTTAGTAGAACGGATACATTGAGAGACTGGTAAAGGAAACAATCGATAAATATCAAAATAAGACAAAAAAATCTAACTTGAACAATACTCCTAAGGACCAAATATTTATAACAATTCCATTTATTATAGGAACTTCGGAAAAGATCCGCAGAATCGCGATAAATAAGATATTAAAACGACATTTAAATTCTAAACCACTCTAAGAAGTATTCTTACTAAGACGAGACCGGACAACAATGTTTCAAATAATGACTGTATCTACCAAACTCCCTGTGAATTTGGTGAGGTTTACATTGGGGAAACAAAAAGACCACTTGAAATTAGAGTTAAAGCACACAAAAAAATACACGGTACGAGGTGAAACCTCGAAGTCGGGGATTGCCGAACACGCTTAGTCAAAACAACTTCGGATACAATGGTCGGAAGTAAAAATTATTTATAAAGAAAACCAGTGAAAGAAAAAAAATTAAAAGCTGTAATAATTGTAAACAAACAAAATGTATTTACCAAGTCGAGTATAGATATTCCGAATATCTGGCAGTCGATGCTGAATCGTAAAAAGTCGTAGCTTTTAAGAATAGTTTTTAGTCATTACTTGAAAAGCGTTGAAGATACATCACTTACCGAAACGTTGTGCATCAATTAACAAATAAAGACAATGGAAGTCCACGATTTTAGTGTTTTATTGTATTTTTTCTTTAGTTACATTGAAAAAACAATGTAATTGGACTTAAATAATATAATACGCCCCTCGTACATAATCCAATCACTTTATGTTGTATTTAACATACAAATTATGTTGTTTTTAATTCGCCTTGTAAAAATTTGGTAAACCACGGGAATTTGCATAAAAATTAATATTATAGAATTTACAAGGCAGATATCATCCGATATAAGCAAATATGGGCCATTAAATTGAAAAGGCCTGCCGCTTGATGCGACTATCAAAACCCTGCTGAAAATAAAGATCCCGGGTTTATTAAGTCATACAGGTCACTTTTACTGCCGATACGGGATTAGCACACCGAGAAAATCGTTCTTGTTACATTTATTAATATTATATTCTGGTATTATACGACCAGGCTTGGTTTTAAATGCCTTAAGAGGTCTTGTACTTATATTCTTCTTCTTCTTCTTCCGCCTAGATTTGGCGGCGGTCATTGTAAAGACCAAAAAAGTCTTAGACGCACACCAAAAACATTTATGTTATTATATTGCCTCTTAAGGACTGAGATCTAAAATTAGTCCAAGTTCGGTCTCCAATGTTGTTCCACTCTTTTTTGACTTGGCAAGTTTTATACTGATCTGTATGAAAAAATATTTTTTTTATTTATACAGTTAGCTTTTTTATTAATACTGACAGATCAGCAAACAACTTGCCAAGTCAAAAAAGAGTAAAATAAAATTGTGAACAGAACAGGTATAATTTTGGATCTCAGTACTTTATAAGAGGAAGATATTTTTTATGGCCACTCTAACTTGTAGGTCACATGTTTTAAAATATACTAAATTTTATTTTATATAAAACGAAAAAGGTTAAAAACGGTTCCTTTTAAATAAACAATACCCCATAGAATTGACACTGTTGCAGAAACACATCTGATAACGTGAAAGCTATTTTACCATATCCATAGGTAGGCTAACATTCCTTTCTTCTTTTTTATAAGATATAAAAAAATCAATTTTAATCAGTAATACCGTTCTACCAATCTTAAAATAACTAAGCAAACAAAAACAGTCGCGAAATTTTGGCGCAGAAGGAGCTGACGCTGCACGAACCTGCGATGACGTAGTAAAGCTGCGTCGGAACTATTCGTGTTACTACTTAGATTTTGTGGCGTTCCTTACGACCAAAAAATAGGTGCGTGACAGTCATAGCCGTCTTCTCCTCTCGGCGCAACAAATAAAGGAAATAAGAGTAGGTCGGCAGAGTGATCAAAGAAGCTCGCTGTTTGAAAAGTTCTTTTTTTCGATATGAACAAGAAAAATTCTCTTTCATTTTGGAAATAATGACCAAAATGTTTTCTAAGTTTTTGATAAAAATTATTACAGTTTTGTATGGTAAGGTGTATTACCTTCTCTGTGTAAGACCAAGAAATTTGGATAGCACATTTTTTTTTAAACAGTTTATATTATAAAAAAGTTTACCTACAAAAGTGTATATTTTTCTAAGCTAGTAAGGCTATTTTAAAAAGTTCTCGTTAAGTTTAAGGGTAACCAGAAACAAAGTGTGTGTGGAATAAAAGTGATTTGAGTGGTGATTACAAAAGTGATTGGTGAATAGTAGTAACATAGTAGAGCAGTCAAGGTAGCATTTAAGCTTTTTGATTATATAATTTGTCAATAAATTATACCAAGTGTCACAGGAGTTACAAGTTATAAGGGATGTTCCTTAAATGAAATACTGTTGAATTTTGACTTTAAATTAATCTGATTTCTCTTGTGTTATAAAACACTTTCCATTTGTGCTGTAACGTCGTTTTATCTTTATGCCTTATGGACTTCGCAGTTGGGAAAGCTTTGAAACAAAAATCTTACTAAATTTTGACCAAAATTAAAGCAAATTTTAACTTTGCTATAATTTGTAAATTTGAGCCTTATTGATAAAATGTAACCATCTGATATTGTCGGTAGCTTGTAAGTTTATGTTTCAGATTTCTATGAACTTGACAAATTAATTCTAAGGCTATCAGTGCCCCTTTAAAAGTCATTTCGATTTTTCACATTTCTTTTTATTTTATTAAAGGTAAGCTTGATTTACCTAAATATTCTTTTTTTCCAACTGTCAAAAAATGTTGACATTTTTGTACTATTTTCAGGTGTAAAAGCTATTAATTCTCATACCGTACAAAAATGTGCTCGTTGCTTAGCAACATCAGTTGGCACTTTAAACCTAGATTAGCAATTGCATTTAAGCTCTTTTAATAACTAAATGTATTAATTTTGACTTGTTGAGAAAATGTATAATACCGGCTAAAAGTGCTTATCTTACTCGCAATTTTGCATTTGATGATACTTTTATTTTAAATATTTAACTTTGATTTTTTAAACCGGCACGTCGCAACAACATTTTTGTATATTTGTAAATATTTGACTAGATTTGCTAACACTCCCCATTGGCGTATCACACCATATTTTGGTATTATTTTTATTGAATATCGTTTTAAATAAAAACTTTTTTTAGTATCATAAATAGCAATAGTCTTTTTACAGGGCGTCCATAAAAACGTTAATTTGTACCTATGTATTCAGTTCATCTTTAGTAGACAGCAGAGTCTGTCGGCAACTACTTGTAGAGCGGAAACTCAAGACGTTACAGTTTCTTCTCTAGACCTATTTAGGGCATAGGTCAGAGCAAAAGTCCTTTATTATTGTAGACCAGTATATCCAGACATTTAACCATTATTTATTTAGCATTTGTAACATCATAAATTTAACATGTTGAGGGTATAGGTTTTGCTAAATGCCCCAGTATTTTTGTGGTCGATATATTTTCCGATGTTTGCATTATAAAATCTTAGTATTTAAGTAAAAAGGAAGAGGTAAATTTTCTAGACATCGGTAAATTGACATGATTGATCCATGCCACAACATAAACGCCCCAATTCTCAGAATTTTCAAAGATAACAAAGTTGTAGGATACGCCAAAAAAATCAAGTCACAAAGTTAAACTAAATTAAAGAAATACCGTTGGCTTTTGCCACCATAAATAAACTGGTAGCATTAAGCCCCATTGTGTAAGGTCCGACCTTATCAACGGGCCATAAAGGGACAGGGTCGGCTTGAGAATGAGATTAAATAGAATTTTAAATGAAACTTACTAATTGAATAAATAATATTTTATTGGCAAAGGGTTAATAAGTACCGAAAATGAGTTTAATAAAAATTTAAGCTAGACACATAAATAAAACTAATATTAGAATAGGAGCATAATATAAAATACAAAAATTTGCTGATTTGTTCTAACTTACCTAAATTAAGTTCGGTTTTACTATCACTATCATTGTCTAAAATTATTATTAATGGCTGAACATTAGTATTCAGAGACACGTAAGAATTTTTCACCTTTATAACATGCTGTATGGAGTTTTTCCAACTATCAGCAGTAATATCATTTTCTACACTTTTTATTAATTCCACTACAGATGTATTTAATGTTGGGGAAGTATTATTTCTTCGAACATTCGATTTTAATTGATGCCATATATGTTCAATCAGGTTAAAAACACAATAGTACGGAGGTAGGACAAACACTGTATGTCCATTTTCCATTGCGACTTTAGCACACATATTCTTGATTTATTTTAAAAGCTTTTAATACTTCTAAGAGGTCTCGCTCTTGTGTTAGTCTCTTCAAAATATATACACATTCAACCTAAAATTTTTATTTCTGCTTTTAGTACTATTGAACTAGTAAACTGACTACTTGACGAGTGTAATAACTAGCATTATCCATAAAAATAACACTATTTTTAGGCATATTTTTAAGAAGCCGGTACTCAAACCAATTTCGCTAAACAGTTGTGCGTCAGTGTCTTGCAATCCGTGAGAAGAATCTGCTATATTTTTAGCTGACAGCAGACAGTTCGAACGAAGCTACTCTTCTGAGCATACATGTATTATTATATCCTCTTGGCCTTATTTGAGGGCGCTTTGGTGTTGGCAATTTCTTGAGGAGTTACTTCAACCTTTTTGTGCAGAGAAAGGAGTGACGAAACATGGTTCAACTACGTTTCGCCTTCCAAGTGTGAAATTATTTGTCGATTTTCATCCCTATATTGTCTTATAGCAATTAAAAATCGATAACGCCATTCCCGTAAATGTTGAGATTCCACATTATTGTTTTGAGTTGTTGAGCAATTGTCTTATACTTAAACCCATTTTAAGTGAAATGTTCCTTGCTTAGATATTTTCACACAGCTACAAGAAATATTGTTTTGTCTTTAATAAGTCTTTTTCTTAGGGAAAACCAAAGTAGGTATTGTTTGTCCTTCAGGCCTCATAATTCTTTTGGAGATACAAATCAACATCATCATTCAAGAACTGGAGCTCTGCTCTTTGCTTCTTTCTGGGAAGCATGGGTTTTCGTATTATATCCTAACTGTAGACAAAGGTGTTTTTGTCAAAGCACACGTCTCGGCTTGCATCGCCAGAGCTAAATCTCTTTGATAAAGACTGGTATACATTTTCTTGATTATTTCTTTAGCATCAACCAAATGCTTTCTTCTAAAGGTGTTACTACAAGATGGCCCACTATCAGAATCGGCCCACATGGCGGCCAAATTTTGCGCTATGTCACGAAAAATCACTCTGTTTATAGCACAAATAGTAACGTTAACTCGTCAACAGCTTAATAAAACCGAAATTATGACAATTTAATTTCCTACTTATATTAGACCCCTAGGAAATAATCTGCTCACCCTTAATCAATACTATAAATATAGGTAAATAAATCAAATAAAACTTAGTATAGGTAATAAATCACTACGGATTTTAATGTCTAGGGATTAAAAAACAAGTTATCAAAGATAACATACATTTAAAACCATAAAACTTTAGTTAGGACTATTATATTGTATTTAGATATTTGGGCAGTGCAGGTAAATTAAATTTCAAATTCGGCTCTGACCGCCAATATTACAAAGTTTTCGGGTCTGTTTATGACCCAAAAGATAATTTAGATTTTATTGCCGACAAAATTCAACGAAATATCTCTGCATACACTTTACAATGAATTATTTTTAATTTAAAAAAGCCCTGATCCATTCCTAATATTCACTATAAATTTGTATTCAAAACTTTACTACAATTGTCAGTTTTAACGCAATTAAAGCTGAAATATGTGCCTATTTTACTTTCTGAAACGGGCAAATAGTAAATTTATTTGTAAAGTAAAATTAGAGATGCTTATTATTTCAGTTTTCCATGCATTAACCCGTTATAACCTTACCGGATGCCAAAACTCTTCAATATTATCTAACACACTAGTTGTAATGCTGCATTAAGCAAGCAAGTTTTCCACACTAGAGTCTAGTTTCGTATCTTTGTATTCATTATTGGATCATAACAAAAAGCTAAATATCGTATAAATATCTACTAAAAAAGTTGTGTTTCAGAATTTACAAAAAAACGAAATAAATTACCCAAAAAAGTATAACTAGCCATCGCTTAGTTATTTAAGTCTGCTTGTAAAACGTTACAACTGGCTAGCAAAATCGTTTTTATTCACGTCAGATATAAAGGGCCTGTTACGAACATTTTATGGTATTACCCCAAAACTATTTTTCTTTTCGAGGAAAGATATTGAGCATTAATTTAACGTATTATTGATTTAAAATAATTTTTATGCAAAAAGCTGGAGTGTTAATATTTATAATTAGAATTGTATAGGGAGTCTTAAGAGTGAGACATTTTATGAAACAAAAAACGTGCCATCGAAGAGTATCATTGTAGGAAGAGCGCGTCCCGCGTTTGAAAGGTTTTGTACGAAGTCCATCTGATCACGGGTTTATGAGATGAGATTTGCAGTAAATTGGAGAAGAAATGTGTCATAAATTAAAGCAGGATGGCCGATTAAGAGACCTGAACTTTACTCAATGAACGTGAATGAAGAATAAAAATGACATTTTACGAGAACTTTATCGGTTTTGTCTTCGATTGAAGAGAGGCGTTGTTTCGCGATGTTGTTCTGGGCTCCCGCATAACATGCATAGTTTGCTATGATTAGCAATAAATTTTGTAATTGAATCCAAAGAATAATTTTTACGTCGCAAAAATCAGGTATAAAGTAAAATTCTTAAGGCAAATTGAAAAATTCTGCTATTTGTTCTACTATTACAAATACTTTTAGACAATTAGTACCAGAGATTTATAAGAATACAAACTAGCTTATTTACATTAAAACCGTACAAAGTGGCCCTCTTATTAAGAACCTATACCTTTTCTCGGGAACTATTTTTTATTATATTTATAATTATTTGCATATTAAATTCGTAGACGTTCATTGCACAGCCGACAAAGCTGCAAAAAATTCTTTCCCAGAAATTACCAAATTTAGGTCCTGCTTTTTAGATTTTTACCTCAGCAAAGGTAAATTATTTTCTTTTTGTGTCAGGAAAGGTGTTTTATTTGGTTAATAATATCCTTTTTATGCCTTAAATTTATAACTGGTTTATGTTGGCTTATAAAAAATACGTAATTTATTAGCTATAATTACTAAAACTAGCAAACAAACGTCTACCCATAAAATCTGATTAGTAGGTAAAATGCAAAAACAATGTTTTTCACGCTCTGATTTGTAGGTCGAATTTATAATTTTTTCACCCAGGGTGGTTGAAATTTCTACACAGAGTTATTTATTAATTTCAGAAAATCAAATACGGTTTAAGAATATGATTTTTTTTCTTGTTTTGAAACGAATTAAGTAAATATAAAAATCTAAACATGGCATTTTCCGTAAAGGTTTTTAAATCGTTTCTGTTGTGGGTATTAAAACAAATATTTACAAATCAGTTAAAAAATGACGCGAATACAACACATATTAAAAATGACATTTGTCACTCATAACGACTATTAAAGTAGTTTCTGACACAACGGACGTCTGTTAAAATAATAACTTCTACAATGAATCTATAAAAAATTAAATAAATCAAATAGAGCGGGAGCCATGGGCGTTTTATTAGGTATAAGGGGGGCAGCACGAATGCTAATCTTGGTAGCCTTTTGACTTAGGGACCTGGATCTGAGTGACATTTAAATTTTCGGGGTTGGGTTGTTTTTTACTTTCTTCTTAAAATTATTTTTTTTAGATTAAATTTATTCATTGCCATTTTAGATTTTTTTTAAATTTATTAAGTTGTTAATATTTTTATCAGATATTTTGACATATACATAACATATTTAACAACTTTAAACCGTTTTCAAGCTTTCCATGATTAAGCAAGGGGGACAGCTGCCCCTCCCTGCCCCTTCTTTTTCATGGCGGGAGCTGAAAGGAATTGAGTGTGGTAAATATGAGGACCAAATATTATATAAATTGTTTTAGTCCTATAAAATTTATAAGTTATAATAATTCTGATTGTTGAAACTTCATTAAAAATAAATAAATCGATTGAACAAATACGCCTTGAGACCACCTTCCTGATTGTTTTAGTAACAATATGCAGTTTTTTCTTACAGATAGTTAAATGAAATAAAACTAAAAAATTATTAGTAAAAAGACAAAAAATTGTCAATAAAAAAAGCAGTCTACGCAAGACCCAGAGCAAATAATCGAATTGTAAATAATTTTGACTATTTAAAAGAAATAGCTGTTGTTCACATAAGTAGGTGATCAAGGCTGATAATTTTCTAAAATGAAAAATTTTTTGAGTCTTTTAAATCATAATTATCCTGCTTATCTGTAGGCTTCAGTTTGATACAATGTATGTATTTGATTTTTGGTGGGTTTTTTATATATCACTGTTACTGCAATATGGGTTTAGTCTTTTCCGCTTAATATTTCCTAATTAGAACCACTATTATCTAAACCTCAATGAAAATATCAATGATTTTTTAACTATGTTATTAAGAATACGCAATTTTTTGTTTACATCTTCACACACAATTGAAAATGTTATTTCTGTATCGAGATTGTTTAATGCTCTCTAGTGCAATATAGGTATTAATTCAGTTGGTAATATTTATTTTTAAAGTTCCTTTGCTACCTGAATAGTAAAGTAAGTTTAAACATGTTTAATGACTTTATCCCATGGTATGTTACCAATAAATCCAATTCCATCTGTAGGTTTACCCGGAAAGCCTGCTAGAGAGGGTAAATTTTAACATTTGTTCTATTGAAACCTTGAGTAGAATTAAATATGTGAACCTTCTAATGTATAATTAGACCTCTCACAGATTGTTCTCATATTGGGAATCATTCCCAAAACCCTTTAAAGACCTGATCATTCAGGAAGGGACTTTCATCCTTTAAAAATTCCCATGTTTTGGAGAGCTTCTTTTCTGCTCATGCACTGGGATTTGCTGCTTTTATATTATTTTATGGCTTTTGCTTTTAAGTAGTTGCCGGTTTAGTTCCACCTCCGACAGTCCCAACAAACGACACCCAGTGCTTGGTTTGTTCTTTATTTTTGTTTAGATTGAGGGCCCGAACTTCCAAATTCGGCTAGTTGCATCCCCTTTGGAGGTCAGACTTGAACCAAATTAACATGAAGGCTTCTCCTCCAAATCCCCAAATATTTAGATCCCGTGTCAATAGACTCATCTTAACACACTTAAGACACCACGGTACGTTGGTATTTAGACTTTCGCCCTTCGTGGACTATCTCAAGATAAAAACAACAGCTGCGATATTTCATTTGTAATTTACACAAATAAAATTGTTGTGATATCTAAATTTTGCTAGTGACCTCATTAAACCCGTGATAGTCGGTCGCCCTTTTTTAAATGTTTAAAAATTTCCATTTTGCTTACTTTTATACTAGATAGATAAATATTTATTTTTTATTTGTAATGATAAAATAGCCCTAGAACTTTAAACCCTTTTTTTAAACCCTTGTAAACTACAAAGGTAGTCGCCATTTACCCACGGGATTTTGTTTAATATCGTTCTGAACCAGTAATCTGACTAGAGTCCCTCGAATTTTTCGTTTTGTTATGCTCAAGAAGGGTTTAAATAAAACTTTTCAAGTTTTATTTTCAAAAAATGAATAAAACTAAAAGTACTTAAAAACAAATAACCTTACTTAAATAATAAAATTTAACATTTTTCCAAAAACGATTTTCAAATTTAAGGGTTTTCAAAGAGGACACATATTTTTTCCCAAGAAAAATTTTTCCATCAATATGCTAAAAAGTCTTTTTTTTTTGTTTTTGAAAAAAACCCCAAATTTTTGATTAATAATAAATATAAAATTTTTAAAATTTGGGTTTCTAAAGAATTTTTTTATTTTTTCTCAAAGAAAAGAAAAAGATAAATTTTAAAGATTACTAAAAACGTCCCGACCCATTTACATTAATTTTTATTAACACCGTAGATAACACCTTTTTAATTTCCCTGAAGTTTAATTTTTAAAAAAATGAGAAATTATTTATTTTATTTACATGACTTTTACCATTTTTATAAAATTTTATGCTTTATTATTGTAATAACAATCTTTAAAAAAGAAAATTTTTTCCCTTTTTTGAAACCCCGATCAAAGGGAAAAGCTTAATAAATTGGTATCTGTTTACACAAATATCCCTGCAACTTTGGTTGTTCTACTGATTTGAGACGAAATGGTGTCTGAAGCCAAAACATCAAAGGTTTATATGCAAGTGACCTTACTTATATATTGTATATTCTTTAAACTATGCCTTAATCAAATACCTAGCTGGTATATTAAGTTTCTATGACAAGAAGTTTATTATTTGTCATAGGTATCACATTTTTTACAGATTTGTTAATTTAAGCTTGTTCAATTCGATTTTATGTGAGGTATAATGCAGAAAATAAAATTATTTACGCTACAGATTACATTATTATAAATGTGTTTTATTAATTTTACTGATGTTAAATATACAAGAATATAATATATATTATTCATACTTTGTATGGTGCATTAAGTAAAGATAAGAACTATTAAAGATGAATTGAAAATTGTAGATAAAATGTTATTTTTACACAACCTGTAAGCGTGTCCCATTCGAGTTTGTCGGTCTCCGCAGGAAAACATCCATATTAATTCGCATCTTTTTATTTCTTGCTGCCGATGGTACGTGTATAATATCGACTCGTAACACGATTTGGTATAACGATCCATATTTTACTACATTTTTGTCGTTTGTGTAATTTTATTAGAAACGTCTGCTTTTTCTCTATTTCCTTTAGTTAATTAGCAGTAAATTGATTTAATGTTTTAAGAAACTATCTCTTTTTGTTCGGCTATTAGTTGCTTTTTTAATGTTAAACTATTATAGCGAATATACAGAGTTATACATACAGGGTAAGTTTTTTAAAACCTGATCATAGGCTATTTCTTTTATTTGAACAGTTAGAGCATTAGTTCCAAAATCGCAAAAAATATTTTTACAGCATTGCTAGTTTTTGAATAATTGGGCGAAAATAATTTGGTTTTGGCCTAGTTATTAAATGAGGAAAATTAAAAGAAAAATAAAACAAGCAAAGTAGTGGCAAAAAAACACAAAATTTAACTAACCTAACAACACTTCCTTAGTAAATGCTCATACTGATGTCCGCTTTGCAGTCTACAACAAAGAATTCGCTTAACAATATTGTCATTAACATGCAACATTGTGGGGGTAATATTATTAATTTCTTGCCGAATTAAATATTTCAGCTTATCAACGAAATTTGGTGCCGTCAAATACACTTTATTTTTTACGTGACCCCACAGAAAAAAGTCTAACGGTGTGAAGTCAGGTGACCTAGCAGTCAGGTCTTAAACTTAAACCCTCCACATGTAAAAAAATCACTTCAACTCTGTCTTGTGGAGTAATTTTATTCATTTTGGCAAAAAAGAACACTTTTTAACAACAACTAAAGGACAATGTGATAGTAATTTTTAAATAATAGATTTACTAATTTTTTTCCCAAGCTACTATTGTGAGGTAACTAATTCACATTGTTTTCGCTGTTAGTCAGTAACTCAATGAGGAAGTTGCATATTTTTTTTTAAATATTGAAAACCTATTTAAAATCTAGTAAATGCCCGTAAAAGTTGATATGTGCTTGTAAAATACTTTAAAACTAAGCGATTATTAAATAATTAATTATTTAATTTTTAAATATTACAATAACGAAACGGCACTCGATTGGTCAAGCCCGTGTGACGTCAGACCCGATAAACAAGTTGCAGTTGTTGCCCAAGCGCTGCCATTTAATCATTGGTTATTCGTTTGTGTTTACATCGGGTTGTATTTATGTACCTAAAGACGATTTTTACTTCTATATTAATATTAAACCTGATTTAGTTGTGACGATAGGTTTAAAGTTTAAACTGATAACATGGATGTAACAGGATTTAAGAAGCCCGGAACATAAATACTATAAATGTTGTATAGTGCCATTATGTGGTTCTACAACAAAAACCGGCCCCAACAAATTATTTTTTAACGTTCCAAAAGATGAAAAAATACGAAAGAAATGGTGTATAGCGATGAAGAGGGATTTGAAGAAAAGTCCAGTTAGTGTAAAACCTACTTTACATATCTGCGAAGATCATTTTAATGTAAGTACCCAATATTTAACTTGTCTCACAAACAGACAACATTTCTCAAACATTAAATATCATTTTCTCGATTTTTATTTAATAATTAGACATACAATGTGGAGAAAAACTATTTTAATAAGATCCCCTCGGTAAGACAGATAAGGTATTATTTTACAAAATCTATTATTTAGATTTTGAGGTTATCTTTTAACCAAAGTTTTTACTTTTACTTTATAAGACAGCACTGCACTACGTATAGTATTATTACTTCAAAATAATGTTTAATTTTGAATACATACCTTGTAGCTTTTACTCCTTTTAACTCAGCTCCCATGAAGTTTGGGTTATTTCCCAAAAATGTAAACATTGATAATGCATCAACATCAGTTATCAGATTGCCCTTGGACAAATCCAGCTTTAGTAGAAGTCATAATAAATGAAGTCTAGTTTTTAAAACAATTATAACAGAACAATATTTTGTTAGCACAACGAAAGCAAATAAAAACGAAACCAAGAAAATCGGCCCAACTAACAAAATCATAAACAAAATCACCTTGATACCGCTTAATGACAAGCAAAACAGAGAGTGTGACAGAGAGTCGTTTTGACATACCGATCTGACGTCAAGCAAGCTATGCTTGTTTGCGAGCTGCGTTTTGGCGCGGAGAAAATTATTTTGAATTTCAACATTTTTTTATAGAACAACAGTGTGTTGAAAATTAGAAAAATATATGGCAATTGATACTTTATAGTTTTAGAAACTTTATAAGTAAAATAAAAAAATGTGCAACTTCCTCATTGTTTTTAGTATTTTATGCCTAATTATTCAAAAATGGCTTTTCCAACAAAAAAATGGTATATGAAGTTTTTTGTAGAGAACTTTGAAATCCATTAAACGATACTGAAAAAATGCGGTGTTGCCATTTAAAAAATACCTTTTTTAAATTTTCTGCAAAAACTGGCAACGCTGTTAAAATATTTTTTGCGTTTTTCTTAATTGGTTCATTTCAAATAACTTTGCTTCTGGAACTAAATGTTCAAATAAAAGAAATAGCCTATGTCAGGTTTTAAAACTTACCCTCCCTGTATATATTTTCAAGGTATGTTTTATGTTATTTTATCCTTTTGGCTAATGGTCAGGAAGTTTCACCTGTATTAAATTTATTACATTTATGAGGGATTTTATAAATAACATTTTTTGTGTTTTCTTTTATATTGTATGGTTTTGTTTTTGCTACTTCAGATCTAACAGTGTTTTGTGTTTTAAAGATAGTAAGAATATTTTTATAACCTATTCGTAGATTTATGTTAAATGAGATAATACAGGGTAAGAAGAAAACATTATTTTTTAAAATAATTTAAGGAGTAAATTAGACCATTTTTATTTATGATGTAAAATAATTCGTTTATTTGAGTAATTTTGGCTCCAGATAATTTTTTTATTTGGTTAAGCCAATTTTTTCGTGTAGTTATTTCAAGGTGGCTAATTTTGCACTTAATGTGTCTATTTTCTATTTAACTAACCACAGTCATTCTGTATTCACTATTTAAAATAGCATACTGGTTAAGATTAGTCAAAAAGCCGGACTTATTAAAAACCAAATTTATCCCTATATCATTTTAATTTTTTAAAAGTCTATACTTTAAATTAAAAAACAAATCTTAAAATAAGGTTTCAGAAAGAAAAATACGCAAGATACGGTTTTCCTGTAGTGCTTTATAATTAAAAAATATATCAATAGGGAAAAATGTCCATGGTGTAGAACTTTCTTTTTAATTATAAAAGCAGAGGAGCGAGTGGTGGAGCAATACAATAACTTTTATAAGTTACCCGAGGAATTATAATTAGGTTATTAGAAAACACTCTGAAGAAAAAAATGGTGGACTAATTGCATTAAATTTTTTCTCAAATAGCACAAAAATAATAATAAACCTAAGCAAAATTTGTTAGATTTTTATGAGAATAATTTATTGTTCAACGAAACTTTTTCTTTTTCCCAAATTAAAGAAGAACTAATCTATAAGATTATTCTTATTATTAAGTCCAAGGCTTTGGGCTGGGGAAAATTAAACATTTCCCTAATCTCTTTATGCTGTCCTTTCTTAATTCCATATATAACTCATATTATTAATAGTTGTCTTATAAACTCTACTTTCAAACTGAAACTTGATGTTTTACCATTGGCTAAAGTGAATAACCCAAAGGGGAATTTAATGGCTGCGTTCAATATCAATTTTGCCAACCTTTCCAAAATATTGGAGTAAGTTATAGAGTTATGTTATGTTTATGGATTTCACGTTATTCCGCCTAAACAATCGGGTTTTTGATGGGTATGGTTGCTCCACTGCACTTTCTGATATTATGATGATGTAGTTACTGCATTAGATGTGGGGAGGTAACTGTTTTGTGCAAAGATTACACCAAGGCATTTGATATGATTGACCAAAACTTATGGTGTCTATTTTAAAGTACTTTGGGTTTTGAGCAGTCTGCAACGATTAATTTTCGTTTTTATCGAATAGAGAACAGCGGGTTTGTTTTGACGGTAACGTGTCTGAATTTTTAAAGCGTCAAATCGGGGTCCAAGGTATACTTGGTCCGCTTTTATTTAATATTTATACTTCCAACTTAGAAAACTTTAAACACTGTAAATATCATCTTTATGCAGATGATTTTTCAAAATATGTCATATAAAGTCTTGCCGAAATTATGACCAATCAAATAAACATTGACTTAGATAAACTTTTGCGCCTTTCGGAGGATCATTTGTTAAAAATAACCAACTAAATCAACCGCTATACTTTTTGCAACGATAGCTGCAGAAACCAATTGCAGGAAACTATTAAATTTAAAGGGGGTGACAATATAATCTTAAAACCTCTGAAAAACTTGGGGCCTAACAGATAAAAAATTAAAATTTAATGAACATACTACTTTGTTTTAAGAAGGCATATTTCAATGTTAAAAATAATTTACTCGCATAGATTTTATCTTTCGAAAAAACTAAACCCATGTTTTGTGAAGCGCTGGTATTATCCCATTTTAATTTTTATCATTTAGGTTCCTTTTTGGATAGTCTGATATAAAAAATTAGAGAGCTCAAAATTCTTGCCTCAGACTTTTTTTTTGGAATCAGACGTAGGCAAAGAATTCCCCAAAAATTTAAAAGGAATTGGGGGGGTTTAACATGGAGCGGCGTACTTTTGCATTCTTTGTTTTTTTTTAAAAATTTTAAAATTTAAAATGCCCTCCTTACTTGTGTAAAAAAATAAAATATAGGACTGATATTCATAATTTTAATATTTGGTTAAATTTTCTTTCAAAAAACCATCACATAATAGAGAAATATTTAAAATCATTCTCCACCCAAATTTCTTGAAAATAAATTTAAGGGTTTTGGATCCCGTCATAGCCCCCGTTAAGAAAAAAAAAAAGGATCCACTTTTTTGGGAAATAGGGAAAACACAACTGATTAACCTCCCCCCCCTTTCCCTTTCCCCTTTAATTCTTTCTCTTTGTCTATCCTTTCACTTTTTCTTTATCTCTGTCTTTCTATCTTTTCATTACCACTCTTTTTAAATTTTCACCCCTTAATAAAATAGTTATATATTTATATGTTTTTTTGGGGTCTAGATGCTTTTATATGGGGGAAGCTGATGTGCCCCTTTTTCCCAAAAAATTTTTTTATTGTAAATTGTATGAATATGTTTTTTTTTTTGGTAAAAAACCATTTGTTATTATTATTATTATTAAATTAGGGAAAAAAACCATCTACCACACTAAAAGTTTGACTTTTGCCAACTAGACTTTTCTTAGGCAACTTTGAAACATCTTATAAGCAAAAGAAATAAAGGGTAAGGGAAAATGAAGTCCAGTGTTTAACCCTTTTCCCGTGAGATAAAAGAAGTTAAACAGCGCTGGACACGGGGCATAACTGGTGGTACCCGCCGTTGGTGTGGTTTGAACCGTAGTCCCATCCGATAAATTACCCAGACAATAATGGTAGCAATAGTAATAGGGATAACCACCGTTGTGGCATTACCGTGTTCTCTAAAAGGCCACAAAATACAATGTCAGCATGGACAACGTTCACGAAATTGGGGAAAAATGGGCTAGGCATCTAAAAACCCGACACCCACGTTATCGAATACCTGCGCCTCATACAAACCTTCGTGGGTTGTCAAAAAGATAAAAAAAGGTGTGCGTTTTTAAAATCACCAGTAAAATCTAACAACGGGTATTAAAACTAAAAACAAATGTATAAACTAAAATACAGAATATTCATTATACATGAAACTACTTGCAACAAAGTTTTTTTTAAAAAATTTTCAATAAAACCTTTTTTTAAGAAAAAGTTTTTTTTTAATTTTTCCCTTAAAAAAATTTTTATAAGGACGCTACGTAAAAAATTGTAAAGTATTGTATCTACAATATATCCTAATAACAAACAGACCCTAATGGTATGAACAATTTAATTTACTATTGGAAGTTTTTATTTGTTTCCCTTTTTTTTTTTTCATTTTTAACGATTTTGATACAAAGTAGTTCTAAATTATCTGAAAACGTGGCCTTTGGCCCAAATTTTAAAATCTTCTGTTGATCACCTAACCTATTTTATTGTTCAGCCGAGGACTAAAAAATATTCGAGTATATTTTGTTATGATTTTTTAAATTTTGCTATAGTTTTTCACTTCATCAAAAATATAAATTTAATATAAATTAAAAAATTTAAAATTTTTTTTAAAAAAGCATTAAAAATCCACTATATAATTTTTTTATATATATATATATATATATATATATATATATATATATATATATATATATATATATATATATATATATATATATATAATATATATATATATATATATATATATAAAATTGATCCTTAAAAAGCAAATTTTTCTATTTTTTTTTTTTTTTGTGAATTTGATTAAATTTTATCAATAAACCCAAAGATTTCGCCAAATTATCTATGTTTTTTTAAAAAAACCACAGCTGGTGGAAAGTTTTCTACCCATCAAATTTCTTAAGCAAATATTAAAATGCCTTTTTAAGAAAATGCGGTTTTTTTTTGAAAACTAACGAAATATATTTTTGGATGGTGTTGCTAAACGCAAACAGAAATAAAAAACATCGACACAATGACGTTAGAGGAGATATTGTCCCTTCTCCCGGCAAAATCTACTGCATCGACGAATCCATATTTATCACCTGTTGTCTAACCAGTCCCCCCTTTTACGAGTTAACGTTGGGACATTTTCTCGTAATTTGACAACTTTTTTGGCCATCAGGTAAGGACTTTGCGGCTTGCCGCTGCCTTCAAAAGTGTAGCAACTTCATAGGTAACAAAAAAATCGGAATTGTACACAAATTTTAGTTCAAGAACCTTTTTAATTTTACAAGATTTTGTTTTCAACATATGTCACTTAAATGCATTTTCTCCATTTTCCTTTGGAACACTTTAAATTTAAGGTGCAGTTTTTGATGAAAAAACGAAAAAATTCTAGCAAATTGCTTAAATGAGAAGCGGTATAGTGGAAAATGGACCCCAAATATGTTAAAGGACCAATGTTGGATCCCCAAAGTAAAATTGGCCTTGACACAAGTATAGGAGGACAACAAACTAATTTCTTGATTGTACCGTACATTTTTTATACAAAATAAAGTACGTTTTATAAAAAAAGTGACTTAGTCAAATATGTAAAATTTATAGTCAAAAAAAAACAAATCAAGATTGACCATGGTTCTCCATGTTTTTGGGTCGCTAAACGAATTCGGGGTCAGTTTAACCCCCCTCAGGTCAGGGTTAAGGGCATTTTTGAGGTCAAATATGCAAAAATTTAAACGCAACCAAATTTTTAAAGAGTGTGTTTTAAAAGGGTTTTTAGTCTGAATACGAATTGTGGGGTTTGATTAATTCCACTAAATTTTTGCCCTGACCCCGACCTGATGGGGGCAAACGTCCGGATTGGTTTAAAAGGGCCCAAAAACCCAAAGATGGTCAAGTCGTTCAGATTTAATTTTTTTTTTGGGGGATTTCAAGGAAATCGCAACTAATTTTAATGGGTCAAACTGACCAAAAAATTTGTATTTAGCGACCTTAAAACATAAGTATACACTGTTCAAATTTGTGATTATTTTTAAGATTTGTTCTTGAAATGTTTTGACGGGTCTGATGGGGTCAAAAATTCCCCCGGGTTCAGCGACCCATAAACATAAAGATATGGTCAAGTCTTTCGACCTTAACTTTTTATGTGGGTTTTGGGGGGAAAAAAAATTTTAACTTGTTAATTTTGAATAAGAATAAAATAAAAAAAGGGGGGGGATGTGATATATTTTAAAAACTATAAGATTTTATGCAAGGAATATAAATACAAAGAAAATTTTATATTAAAAGAAAACCCCATAAATACCCCAACATAAAGCCCGAAAACCCTTCTTTGAAAATAATTTTTTGTTGGCAGTTGCCTGATTCTTTTTACGAAGGTTTTGTGCTATTTTTTCTTTTTATTGAATGGCAGGTATTTTTATTATGATATTATCTTTTTTTCATGATCCCATCAGAATATTGAAACGAATTTTTTAAATAATAATTATATTGTCATGAGTTCTATACTCATGTACAAATTTTCAAGTTAATCAGACAAAAAAACAAAAAGAGAGCGGGCACGTCGAGTTTTGTAAATTATTTTATTCTTCAATCGGCATGTCGTTTTATGAACGGCCAAAAACATTACCGACATGAACGGGAGCATAAAACTAAAAATACCTTCGATTTTACGAGCGCGTTATCAGCAATTTAGACCGGTATAAAATTTTAACAAGAACTACTTATCCCACTCGCCTCTAATCACTTAATTTGGAGAAAAAGGATTAACCAGCATTTAAATAGCTAGTACCAATCGTTTAGTACTGATGTGCGTTGCCATTTATTTTTTTATCGAAACCGAAGCGTTATCTCCAAGTTAAGTTTTAGTGCTCGATTTTACGAGCTATAAAATCGGAAATTGGTATGGCTGCATAAAGGCGCTCTACGTAGTAAAGAAGCTCTAAAATCCTTTAAAGGCGATAATTGAGGCGATCGAACGCGTAATTATTTTTGGAAATTTTATGGTATTAAATGGTAACGAGCAAAAACATATCAATCTGGGTTCTATCTTTTTTTCTTTAATCGGATTAAGAATTTACGCGCGATTCTCGAAGGAATTCAGATCAAATCTAATCAAAATATGAGAGCATGTATATAAAAAAGTTTTACATCTTTGCCGACAAAATGGAATATGATTATTAAAATATAACAGTAAATAAATAAGGTATGTGTGAAATCTATGTAAATTATCATTTTATTACAAGTCCTTTTACGTTCAACTTCAAGTGCAATAAAAATTAAGTTTTTGTGGTTTATTTAAATTTAAGTATAGGTTAGGTTTAAAGTGAGTGGACTTTTTACGCCCTCCACCGCGACCGCTTGGTCTATTGTGGCTCACACCCATTTATATTTCTCCCAATAGGATCAGACTTCTAATGAATCCGATATAAAATTGGGAGAGAGCTTTTTCATCTCCTTTTACTCGTGCCGCTACCAGGCACAAGCACAATATGTGTTCCGGTGTCCCTGTCTAATGGAAAGTATGACGAACAGACGATTAGATCCGTCATGCCCTCCTCTCCCGGTATAGTGATGTGGGTACCTACCAGGTCCTTGTTACAGGAACCAGATGTACCTTCTGAGGCCGTATATCCGGCATTTCCCTATGAAAACGGTTCTATCCGCTTTTGTTTAAAGCCAGGGAACCTTTTTCCCTATATATTCTGTTTGGATTTAGGGATCCCTTCCTAAGAACCTGCTTGTCCGGGATGTACTAGTCCTTCCCCGTGAAACAGGCGCCTGTGACTTCAGGGGCACCTTTCGAAGCGGATTAACCAGTTTCGGTCGGCGCACCCTTGTCTACTTGTGACCTTTGTAACTTTTTTCCTACGAAAGCAGTTCTGTCCGCTTTCTGTTTGAAGCTAGGGAAGTAATAGTCCATCACGGCAGAGCCCCGCATTCCCGCAGTAGCGCTAGGTACTCTGGGAGGTCGCCCTGTATCTCAGAGGCACCGTTGGAGACACGTGTTTAAGACACAGGATGTCATTCACTCATCAGCACGGTATGCTAACGCCTTGTGTTCGTCTTAGCTTCGAATCCCGTCCCATACGCTAGTAGCTGGAGTTGCCGATAACCGGCAACTCCAGCGTATGTTACAAAAGATCCAACTCGGCCCAACCACGACATCGACGTGCGAACACAGCGGTGGGAATTTAAATATAAGATCATCCAGGAAAGCCCGAAAAGGCTTGTGGCTATTTTTATATTTAAAACATGTAAAACAGCCATCATTTGTATTTTTTCCCATAGAATCCCAAAGAATACTAAAGGAAATGATTTGAATTGAAACAAAAGAAATACGAAAAAAAAATCACCATGGTCTTAATGGGGCACTTTATAGTCAAAAAAATAAAGCACTAAAAAAGGCCTTACCTCCGAATGTTGTGCAGTAAGATGGATCAAGCTGCGGTTTTTTGCATTCGATTTGTGAGAGCGTCTAGAAAGTTTGTGACCCTATGTGATCAGGAAGAAATAAAAATTGCGTTGGTGCAAAAGAAAAATGCATTTTTAAAACTGCATCTCAAAAAGTTAGAAGTTACAATAAAAGATATTTAAATCGGAAAATATTGATGGAAATCAAATCAATTTTGCTACTCTGAGGTGCTTGGGGTTGCTGAATACAAATATGACATCAACAGTGATCCCAGAGGTACCTAGTGACTGAGGTGACTGATAACTTCGTTGTCTCCTGGAGTGTTGTAGTAGCTCGAATATCATAACCGTATCGGTCTCCTAATTACCTAGTGCCTAGGGTGGCTGACTTTAACGTCGTCTTCTGGGGTTTTGTGGAAATCCGTTAACATTTAGTCGAAACTCGATACTTTGAGGGTTTTGGAGGTTGCTCGACATGAGTAACAGTCCTTGACGTACCAACGTCGTCTTCATAAGCTTTGTCGAATATCTAAACGAATTATCCAAAACATTTTTTAATTTGGCGCTTTTAATACGGTTTATGGCATTGATAAACTATTAAACAGATTGAGTCATGTGGACTTTTGGTCTACGGTTAATTGATAATAAAAACATTTTGTTGTATGTCGTAGCAGGCCAGGTTGCGGTAAAGCAAGAGATGTGTTCTTTGCGATGCGACGGGGAATGCTAGGCGAGAGACGTTTATAAAACGGCGACCGCCCTCCTCGCTTAACCAATTAAATTGAAAGTGGGGAATAAAAATTCACACCCAGGATAAATAAAGAAATGTGGCATCGCGTGCAAAATTGTGCAGGCATTATGTCTTTAATGGGGCAAACAAAGCTGTTAGACCTTAATGAACACAACTCAGTCTAATGAAAACAACCTCATTTAAGATGAGATCGATTCATCTTTGTTAATAATAAAATACCTTATCTTTACTAAAAAAGACGTTAAGTTAAGGTCTTTTATTTATAAGAAATATCATTCCAAGTAGGGAACGATAATGGTAAAATGTAAGACAACCGAACCGATTATCAATTGTTCTCGCCCTATCATTGTTCTAGCCAAGGGTTTCTTAAGTAAGTATTTAAATAATTTCTTATTAAAAAAGCGTGTTTTAAAAAAATATCATTAAGGATATCAAAAAGGTTGGTTGGAGTATGTCCAGATATCTGCATTTAAATTTTCTAAATCTAAAGCTATATCTAAAGCTAGGGAAAATTTTCACATTTTGATTTTACCCTTTTAAGTTTGACCCAAAAAGAGCACATGACGCCTATAGCACTAACAATTACGAAGATATCCTATAAGAGTGTTGAAAATGGGATACCCTGTACATTTATTTAAGTTGCTTAGTATCAATTCTGTTGAGTATAAATAATAAAACAATATTTGTAGTAATGCAACTGCTCTCCTTAGCCAGACTAGCAACCCCTCTTGCATATTCTAAATCGTAGGTGGAGAGAAAGTATCATCTTTAGCAAAATTATATGCCCTCTGACGTTCCTAGCTTTCTATCTACAATATAATGCTAACAAAAAAGAACGCTGAATTCCCAAACCCGAAATCTCTCTCGACACCAGCGAGATTAGTGCCATACTGTCACACACGACTTAAGAACGCAGAAAAATTAAGTAGCAGTTGTTTATGCGAGTCGGCAAAAAGTCGGCAGTAACTCACCATCGGCCTAACGAGCTGCGCCATATTTATTTTTACGACGAGAAGTTATAACGTTCGCGTATCGGTTATTGTCTGAATATATTAATAGGGTGTTTTAGCACAGCTTTTTTCTGCATTTTAACTCAACTTATGGTCGGTTGCACCAACACTTTTTGCGTCACAAAAGTTGTTCTTAAGGTAGTTTACTCGTAAAAGGGCTTTTCTTAAGAATTAAATGAAATTGAAATATAGAGTTAATTAATAGTTATTTACATTACAAGATGCGAAAGTTTACTTTTTGGTGTGAGGTGGTTTTTAAATGGCCGAGGGAAGCCGAGGCTATTTAAAACCTCCGAACACTTGAAAGGCCTTTCGCATCGTGTAATGTATTATATTTTTTCTGCTACTGTTCTATGTATCGCATAATTTAATAATCATTAACATCATGTTTTAATAGAAATATCAGAGATTTTGAAATTTTACCTGTTAAAAATTAATCCATAGCAACACATTTGTTGTTGACATTGTCTGTCATCAGCACTTGTCAGATTTTGAATTATTGTTAATTTAGTATAAATCCATTCCCATTTTAAAATGTTAAATGAATATGAAAATGGCATTCAAAAGGCAGCTGACCTTGCGTGTGCCTCACTTCTGCCAGACAAATCTAAAGAGAGGTACCATCAAACATATAAATCGTTTTCTGAATGGCTTGCTACAAAAAATGTGGGGCGGATTGACGAGAATGTGATGTTGGCGTATTTTCAAGAAAAATCCGAGTCTTTATCACCACCAACCCTCTGGTCTGTATATTCCATGCTCAAGTTAACAATTTCCGTAAACAAAAATCAAGATATTTCGGAGTTCAAGAAACTAGTTGCTTTTATTAAAAGGAAAAACGATGATTATGAGGTAAAAAATTCAAAAATTTTTAAAAAGAAGAAATCATAAAGTTTTTACTTAACGCCTGATCAAAGTTACTTAGCAATGAAAGTAATAGCCATTATGGGAGTGGCTGGGGCATGCCGGACAGACGAAATATACAGAATGAAGCTAAGTGATGTAGAAATAAGAAATGACGTGGCTATAGTAAAAATAGTGGAGTCTAAAAATAAAGTTAAAAGAAACTTTGTAGTAACCAACGATGAAGGCTCAGTTCCTTATGTCAGATTTCTACAGGAATATATTAAGCTGAGACCAAGGAATGCTCTAGATGAGCGTTTATTGTATCGTTATGAAAGAGGTAAATGTGTTAATCAAGTAATTGGAAAGCACACTATTTCAAATGTACCTAAAGAAATTGCGAAGTTTTTGAAGCTTGAAGACATCAGTAGATACACTGGCATTCTTTTAGAAGAACGTCAACTACGTTCCTTGCCAATGCTTCGGATGTCGATATTTTGGACTTAAAAGGCATGGAGGTTGGAAGTCTTCTTCTGTTGCGGAGGGATATATTGCTGAATCCTATAGTAATAAGGTGGAAATTTCAAAGAAGATTTTACACGAAATTCCTACCAATATTTCCTCTAATGAAGTAACAGTGAAAAATATGAATATTAACGTAGTTAAAGGTGATAACGATACCCCAACAACAAATTTAAAAACTGTTAATTCAAGTATTATTCCTCCAATTTCTTTTGCTAATTGCTCAAATTGCACAATTACTTTTAATGTTAATACCTAACCTAGTTTTTTAAAATATTTTGTCATAAATTAGTTACTTTTTATAAATAAATCCAATATTTCCCACAAGCATATTTTCTTTTTTTTACTCTTACTTTTTTGTCCAGGCGCTGAAAATATTACTTTCGTAGCTAGCAACGCTTAGCAACCAGGTAACACGAAGGTTCTCTTTCGTTATCATTCGCGTTGCTAGGACCACAAAGTTTTCTTATTTATACAATAGTAGAAAAAGTGTTTTTTATCTAACTGAAAAAATAAAAAATATCGTCTGTAAAACAAGATATTAACAATCAAATTGTGCATAATTAACATTGGCGACATCTGTCCCATGCACTCATTTCGGAATATCTCGAAAACGGTTTTTATAATATTTAAAAAAAACCCTGAATTTTTTAATTGTTTTGTTAAAAAGATATTTATTTTTGTTTACATAGTTTTTTTTATTAAGAAATAGTGTACACTGTTTTGTTATTTTTTGACGTAATCGCTCTTATGGAAGGTGTATTTGAGGACTAGATGGGCCCAAAAAGTGTAATATAGAGTAATGGTGACTATTCTAGTTTTCAACAAATTAATACTGGGATACACCAGGGCTCAGTTCTAACACCAACATTATTTTAGCTTCACATTAACGATCATCTCTCTTCTACGGTTAATCCCATTCATGGTTTTGATTACAAATGTACCCCTTATTATACACCATTGGCAAGGCAAAAGCTTGTATAAGAATTTTAATGCAATAGAGTAGGATGTACATGGTTTGGGCCCAGATTAAAAAGAGAACGACAACAATTTCCCCTGTTCCACTTCCAAAACGACGACGAAAGAAGGATATTCGTTATCATATTGTTCGCTGAGGCATGCAGGGGGATGTAGTACAAGCGTCCAGCAATTTTATGCATCACTTAGGTGGTAGAATCATTGCATTATTCTGAGTGGAATGCCGTCCGCCGAATGCTTTGCCCACGTTATCCAATCTTCTTATTGAGCCGGCAGACTCAAGCCTTTGCTAGCCGTGTATATCAAGTTTCTCAAGTCAATTTTTAAATTTCATTTAGACAACAAGCGCGATCCAAAGCAGAAATCTATTATACATGATATTCTGACTGGTGCGCCGAAAATCTTGGCCACTTTAACGTTTTAAAGACGTAATCATGTTTGCTGTCGCGAAATCAGTTTACTAATACTTATCCCTTACTTCTAAGCTGCTAAGTTCTGCAAAACAAAGAGCAATTTAATCTTGTGACCTAAATTGAAACTCTGAATGTTCAGAAATATGATAGGCGAAAAAAGGCTGAACTTTACCCACCTCCTGTATTTGAAATCAGTCGGAGGCTCTGATATTGTTCAGAATCGGACAACGTCGGAATCTTCACCGAATAGAGGAAGCAGTCTTTTAAGGATGTAAACTATAATTAAGGGTCCTTGCTAAGCCTCATACGGTGTACCAAGCTGGCAATTGACTAACATCAAAGCCATAAAAGTTAGATAAATTAAGTAACCCACAAACTAACCAAGTAAATAAACATTGTCTAAACCTCCGATTTAAACGTTCTTTTCTATTGTCAAATTTCTTTACGTAAACTGGTCCTATTGTTGAAAATTTCTTGCCTCAGAAAATTCTTCAATTTTCAACTGCTTTATTGCAAGATAAACTATCATATTGGAGCTACCCAGACGTTAATGGGGATTTAGGAGGTACCAGTTAATTGTATAATGTCTGTGGTGACACCAGCGCATTGTCTAAAAGTCTACATCGTACTTAGGCTCCATACAAGTCTTGGTGGATGATCATAAAGTAAACAAAGAATAGCCGCTGACGTTACAATGATGAGTGCGCCTACTAGAAGTGGTTTAAGGAAGACTTTGAGTTTAGAATATACTCTAAGTGTAAAAGAATATGTGTTTTTTCCATGTTATGTCTTTTTTTGTTGTTTAACGATTTTCAATTAAACTAATTATATTGTGTCAAATGTCAAGTGAAGGTTACTTATCCGATATTAAGTTCCATTATTAGGAGAGTCTGTAAACATTACATTAAGTGGCTTTAGAAAGAGGCTAAATATTTAAAAGTCAGTAAAGTAAAGAGATTCTAGGTTTAAATTATAATTTAAGGTAAAATTTACTATTGGAAATGGGATTTAATGTTTAGAACGGGCTTTTGGGCGCTGTCATTTTAGAAACTTTTTTTTTGAAACCTTCAGTTTTAAAGAGCTATATTTAGAGTCGCAAAGAAAGACTAGTTAAAATTTTCAATTTATGAATATGATTACTATTTATGATAATTAATTTAAATAGAAAAATTTATTGAAAAAAAAGGTTATTTTGAAAAGTCTTAGTTTTGTTAAGGTACCGTCAATAGTGATTTTTAAAAATTTACCAGAGAAATGCCAGGCTGCAAAAACTGATTATAGGTCCGTGATCAGTGCCGCAAAAAAACCCATAAAGTAAAATTTTACCTAGATTAAATGAATCTATACCTTTATTTTTCTAAGTTAATTTAAATACCGAAAAAGTTTATCTAATAATTAAATAAATAAAGGGTGTATACTTCTACGAAAACTCCTTTTCTCGAATAAATTAATGGGCACACCGGCGAAAAGTGACAATTAAAGATTCCGAATGGCCGAGGCGCCTCGTTCGTTCTCGTTACCATTTGAGAAATCATCGGCATAACTCAATAACTTTCTGTTGTTTCTTTTTCAGGTTGCCCAGTTGCAGATATTATGCCGAATGCAAATAAACGAATAAATTTGTCATCACCCTGGTACATGAAGTCGAAGAAAGAAATATATTGTACGAAGAAACAGTCGATTGGAAAAAGTAATAAAGATTATGAATATATTTTACTTTTTTTTGTTACATCTGCAAGATTAATAGTTGAAAACCTCGTGCTATTTTGTAATTATTAGGATTTTATTGAATGATCTCAAGATTTACTTCCTGATCACTCAATCTTTCTTTCGGTATTCTTATGACAAAAGGGATTTTTGTCCCTATGCAGGATCCAAAATTTAACTACAACATTAATTTTCTTTTAGTTGTCTGCAAGTTAATAAAAAGGTTCATAATTTTCCATATTTTTAAATAGTTAAAAAACACCCAAAATTATACTTGACAAACATTCTGGACTCCGTCACCAAAGATCTAAAGCAGTTCGTCTTTCATTTGTCTTACATAACACAAACAAGTTCC